>JAANHX010000010.1:0-298271 GCA_011320135.1 Phytophthora betacei
TTTCGACTCGTATCAACGGCAGCCAAGTGCGTTCCGTATCGACGAACTTGTTATGGGAGACTCAAGAGACCGAGGACGGTAAGCCTTCATCTGTCGAGAAGAACGGCATCGTTACGAAGGATGGACATCATGTTGTTCGAGCGATAGCTCACCGCAGTGAAGGAGCACGCAAGCTTTGACGGAGCCAAGGACGAAGAAGAAGATCCGCAAATGGAAAGAGCAAGGAGAGTTTCTACAGCTATCACCGGAGGTTGAACCTCTGGCCCTTGAAGTACGTCCAGCAGAATGCCATCTTACAGGTATTCGCACTGATCTTTTCGAGGTTGGAAGCGCCATGCCAATGGTGCTTAAGTATGTGCGGCATTTCAATTTACTGAACAGTTTTGTGACCACAATGGGGCTTACATTCACGGACAAGACGCTGCTACGTCAAGCGTTCACGCACGGCTCGTATATCGACGTGGGGATGCAGAACGTGAACACTGTGGAAGCCACACGGTCGCGTGTTCGCCTTGGACACGTGTTTGAGAACACTGTGTCGCTAAAGAGATCGCGTAGTATGTTGCTGGAAGGAGACACACGTATTCCTAGTAAGGCAGCAGGAATAACGCGTCGCAACTACGACAAGTAGCAGAGAAACACTTGTCTGGAGATTTCAAGGAGGAATTCCACTCCCGGTATCTGTGTCCTTACGAACGTCTGGAGTTTTTGGGTGATGCCGTGCTTGGCTTTCTTGTGGCATCGTCGGCGTTTCTGAAGTTGCCCGAAGCTGATGAAGGATTCCTTCACCAGACCCGAGTTGACATTGTGAACAATGAAAATCTCGGGAAGATGGCGAAAACTGCGAACTTTGAGTCACTTTTGCTGACTGCATTCGACTTGGCCAAGTTGAATGAAGATATTAAGGCGAAAATCACGGCAGATTGCTTCGAAGCGCTTCTAGGCGCACTCTATAAAGACCAAGGCATTGCTCCATGTCGAGAATTACTCGGTAAACTTATGGATATGCACGACCCAGAACTGCGAGAGCTGTGCTATTTATCAACCGATGAAGTCCTTGCCCACGCGAAAAAATATTTGGAGAAAGACCGTGCTGATATCAAGAAATGGAGCAAATATACCAGCAATCGCTTGCTGCACCGTCGCTTTGCTGCACGCTCGGGCGTCGATATCTCCAACACACACTTGTGGCTACAAGCGTTCACTCACGCATCGTTCCAGAAGCCTCAGATTGGAGACGATGAGTTCATCGGACATGAACCAAGTTACGAACGTATCGAGTTTCTGGGCGACGCAGTGTTGCAGCTACTGTCCTCCGAGTTCCTTGTTGATGCATTCCCGTACCATCAGGAGCATCTTTTGACCCAAGTACGCTCTTCTCTAGTGAAGAACAAGAAGTTGGCGATCGTTGCTCGTAAAGCCGGATACGAGGAGTTCATCCGCTTAGGCAAGCTTGTCAAGGAGAACGGCAATTTGTACGTTGAAGACGTACTAGCTGATGTGTTTGAAGCTACACTTGGTGCTGTGTACATGGAGAACCCGGCAGATTTGGGAAAAGTTCGCTCGATTCTCGAACACTTGCTGTTCCCTCGACTCACGGAGGCTATTCGACGTCGACAATGGATGAATCCTCGCAAGGTGTTCATGCACTACATCGCGCAATGGAGTCGTACCAGCATGCGGCAGATTCAGTGTCAGTTCAAGAACATTCAAGTTCCAAGCTCAACTACACAACCAAATATCTTGGTGCCCAAGGATAATGAAGGAGCTAAGAGAAAAAAGGCTAAGACTAATGCGCCTCCAGGACACGCGGTGGCTCTTTATGTGAACGGCTTTCAAGTGTCTCGCGCGGTCGGACGCACCATTGTCGCAGCTCAAGATGCAGCCTGCAAGAAAGCTCTCATGCTTTACGGTGTCCGACTGCATGACGACTAACATGAAGTAATAATCCTACCAGCAGCAAAGATTAAGTAGGCAACATTAAGCTGGTAGTGGTAAGAGTTCTTTGTATTTGTAAGCGAGTACTTCGTGTATGCCGAACGTGAACTAACCGAGCTGAGTGCTGTCTATCCGAGACTTCGTTCTCTTTAGTCCTTTGCCTTTTTCGATGAAGTCGGTGGGGGACCGGGAGGAAGCGGTGGCTTCTTTCCAGGAGGGAGGGGAGGAGGCTTGGGCTTGGATGCCCCCTCCGCTGTCGGTGGAGGTCCACGAGGTTTGTCCTCGTCCTTGCCATCCCGTCGCTGATTCTTCTTCTGTCCGCCGAGCATCTTCGCGGCTACAGGGTCATTCTTGCCGTAGAATCGGTCTTTGATGTTCTGCTTCGCCAGCGGGTCATCCTTATCGCGTGGCATCTCGTGCAGATAGGGACACTCGTCGCCTCGATTGCATTCTCCTCGAGCGTAGAATGAGCACAAGTGTGCACGGTTGCGTTTGTAGTACGGCTCACGACGTGCCATACGCAGCAGAGCGTTATTAGCCGAGCCCGAAGCTTTGCTATATGCTGACACGGCGCCCTCCTGCTCCAACATACGACTATGCTGTTGTGAGAACCACTCGCGATTGGCGTCGCTCTCAGGTACGTTGACAGCTAACTGGTCGCCGCCTTCTTCCCTGGCCAAGACCGTGTCGCGCACCTGCACCGGCAGATGATACTGCAGATCTAGCACGCAAGTCTGACACACATTCTTCATGCGCGCACAAGTCTGGCACACCTCGGTCTTCTTGTAACGCGCACGCTTGCCCGGTTTCCAGCGGAAAACAGTGAAAGGACGGGCGCAGATCTTACAGGCGCTACCGTACGCCTCCTTCATCATACGCACATACGGATTCTCGCCCAAACAGCTCTCGCATAGCAGTGGAAACTCCTCCGACTCCCATGCCGTCTTGGTCGCATCCGCCTTTATCGCGAAGCCGCGCTCCCCCATACTCGCTCAAGGTAATGGAGCTGTTCGACTGGAAGGCAATAGAAACACGCTGTGATTCGCTGAAAAAACAAGTCGTACTTAAAACGAAGCTGGACCTAATCATACGCAATCCGTGATGGATAAGCCTCATTTAACAATTTGAGGCAGAAGCGTGAGGATGGTGTCTCTACTGCGGCGCTCGGGCGTGACGCGGCTGGTTAACCGTCGACTGACGCAGCTACAGGGCGTGGACGCATCGCGCTTCATCCAGGCAGTGTTAACCAATGATATGAAGAACGTGACGCACCGCGGCGACGCGATTTACGGTGGATTCCTGAGCTCCAAGGGACGTGTGGTGGGCGATTGCAATGTGTTGCAAACTGGCGGATGACGCGTTCCTGTTGGATTACGATGAGAATGTGGCCGAGCCGCTTGTGAAGCACTGGAAGCGCTACAAGTTGCGCATGAAGGTCAAGATTGAGGACAAAACAGACGCTTTTGCTCTCTACTCCACACTGCCCGCTCTAGTGGACGAGGAGAACGCGGCACTGACGCCGTCGGTTAAGACGCTAGATGAGCTCCAAACACTCAACCCTGGAGACAACACAGTGGTATATGCTGACCCACGCGGAGATCACTTTGGCGTGAGAGCAATCGTCCCCGCGGACGAGTCCTGTAAGCAGAGAGTTGGTTGCGTCAGGTTTGGCAATTACTGATGCACTTTTTCGTGATGTTGTTTATTCATTTACACAGTGAATTTGCCTGAGGAATACGAGACGATGGACACGTCGGAGTATTTGGACCACCGCATCGCACTCGGAGTAGCTGAAGGGTAAGTGGAGACCCACAGCTACGTAATTATCGTTTCACTGATTGCTGTCGCGGTATACAGCAAGGAACTAGTGGACGGAATCCTGCTCGAGTGCAACTTCGACTTGATGCGGGGTGTTTCTTTCCGCAAAGGTTGCTATGTTGGTCAAGAGCTCACGGCCCGCACGCAGTTCAAGGGCAACATCCGCAAGCGATTAGTGCCTCTAGCACTGATTCCTTCGGATCAGTCCGACGTGGTAAAAACGCTGTCGGAGCTTGCGTTCAAGACCTTTGATGCTCCATCTCACGGTGCATTGCGCGCGTACTTAGCTGGATCGAAGGGCTGGAAGGAGGCCAAGGCGCCGGAAATCGGCGACAAGATCGTGGCAACCGGCGGTACAAAAGCTGTTGGAACGATCTTTAATGTCGGAAAAGACGTGAGCTGTGCCGTCGCCATGATGCGTTTAGGCGGCCTCTTCCCGTCCGAGTCGGAAGAAGGCGAGACTGTGCCTACCATGAAATTCTCGACTCAGGACGGCGCCTTCCACGCCGTTCCGTACCGACCTTCATGGTGGCCTCAGCTTGACTTGAAGACAGGAAAGGTAGTGCTATAAGGATGCAGCGAAGCGTGGCAGCGGTGCTTTGTAATCCTAGCCATAATGGCAACCATGATCATTTCTTGCAAGTTGAAGTGCTGATTATTGAGTCCGCAACATAAGCATTTATAAGTTGCGCTAGCCGAGTCGTTGCTGTTATGTTGCACTATCTTGTCACTTTTTCTCTCACCCCAAAGAAGCATGGCGGACGAGCAGCTCGAACGGGACCAAGCGCAGCTTCGCGCTGCAATCAGTAGCGTCTCCAGCGCGTCACTCAAGGTAACGTACTGCTAAATACATGTAGTAGCTGATCGCGCGGTCTGTTTTCTTTTCTGGGTCGAGTTCATTGAGAAACTTTGGTGTCATTTGTCTCCAGACGCACATGTTGGAGGCGCTGAACACGTTTAACGCCTCTACGAGCTCTACACAGCAGGGATCAGGCACCGGTGCGGCGCAGAGTGAAACTGACAAGAGCGACCCAATTGCACTCAAGCTTAGAGAGAAGGGCGTGAAGGTGCAGCAGCCCCGAGACGCTCTATTCGTTGTGATCCACGCTCTACTGCTTGAAGCTGGTATTAAGCGATTGGCTGACTAAACGGATCGCAGGTTAGATACTGACTCGTATGCTGGTGCTGTGCAGGCTACAAATGTCAGCGATTGCGAGCTCCGACTTTATGCTGCCGGAGAACTGGGACGCCAACAGTGCAAACGGACTGTTCAGTGCTGCTTACGTCCACCCGAACGACGCGTCGATCAAGTTTTCTCTCCAGGTACGAAAACCTGCTGGCCAATATCTAAGTAAAATGCTTGTCGTTTATTGATGCGTTTTGCTTTATTTTGTTGCGGTAGGGTCTGTTTGTTGGTGACAAGTTTGAAGTGTACATCTCGGACGACAAAGACCACACTCACTCGATCGAACTGAGGTGAAAGCGTTGCTCGTTGTGAGCTAGCTTGATGTGTATACTCACCAATACTCGATGGTTTTGTAAAGCGTGGATCAGTTTATTGCTTCTGGAGAATCGACAGCTCCAATTTCAGCGGCAGATTTTCTCCGTAATATGAAGGCTTTACGCGACAAGTTCACGCCGTTCACTGATAATATTCGGCTTGCGAAGAAGAATGTGACGACGACAGCGGTGACCAGTCCTGGGTTCGCGCGTCCACCTGACCGAGATGATCGAGGGTACGGTATTCCATCGCCTGCACATATCCCTCCGGTACGCAAAGCATATGCCTGTATGTTGCAAGATCATTTCTGACTTCCCGTACTCTGTAAGGTGGGCGGAGGTGACGCGTTTCCTCCTGGTCTTGGTGGAGGCAACCCGGACATGTTAGTTGGCCCCGGTCATCCACTCTTTGGTCATCGTGGAGATCCATCCGCTGGGCCTGTTCCTGGCGCTCGCTTCGATCCATTTGGTCCGCCTATTGATCCTCTGGGCCCAAGTGGAGGCTTCCGTCCTCCGCCACGTGGACCAGCACCGACGATGCCATTTGGAGGTCCAGGCCCTGACCACCTACGCATGCCTCGCGACGACGACATGGATCCAGGATTCGGCTTCCGTGGAGGTCGAGGCGGTGGTGGTGGATTCTCACAGCCTTTCGGCTCGGATCACTCCTTCTTTTAGGTACATGTATGTACGTCCGACAACTTCAATTAACAGCTTGATACAACACAGAAACAAGCTATGCTGTGTTACTATATTGAGACCGAGTTTAAGGATGATATTAATACTCGCAGTGCTTAAATCACGATTCGTACTTACTTCGAAGTAGGTTTAAGCATCGGTGACGTTATCCTCTATAAGTGTCTGTATCCATTTCACTTACAGAGCATAATTACATTTAAAAAAACATTTTACAGCCGTCAAAAACATTCGGAAGAATGGCGGAGGCTCAAGCTCCGCTTTCCGTCGCTAAGCTGGTAGCAAGCATCACTGACGCGACTCAAAGCGATGATCTCGCCCGCATTGACCAGCTGAAGACCCTCACCGAGACATGCTCGTCCCCATCCTCTCAGTCCGACGTAGAGCTACTCAAACAGTTAAAGAGACATCTCTTGTCAGGACGAGTGCAAGCCGTTGACAGTGACGACGCATCGGAGCTTCATACAGCCAAGTGGCACTTGCTGACGGCATTAATGCGCGTTGACGGTGTCGAGTTCACGGCTTCGGAGCAACATTTACAGACGGTTTTGGGCTTAATGCTCTCGGATCGGTTTGAGTCGAGTGACGTTCTCACAGCCATGGCCCAGTGGCTGGTACAAATGAAGAGCACAAATACCTCACCTGCGAGCACCCTGTTGGATGTAAAATTGACGAATCCAGAGGAGGAAGGTTCGTATCTGGATGTGATCAAGCAGATGTACGTGACGTTAGGACGCTCGAGTCTTCGTCAGGAACTCGCTGAAGTTTTGGCAAGGTTGGTGACGACAAAAGACCAGGCCAAGCAGGTTGTGAAGTCTGGAATCTTGCGCTGTCTATTGCAAATTGCACTGGAGCAACCAGACGATCTTATTGATGGGGTATTGCTGCAGAACTTTATCCAAGTTGGGGTACAGGTCGCATCTTTGGTTTGTTTCGGCTCTGCATCGGAGTTTTCAGCTAAAACCGTGGCGAAGAGCAGCTTGCTGGCTGATGTTCAGCGACGGAATGTGTGTGAATTGGCAGTGAGATTGATGCTGAGTGGCGTGTCGCTCGTGTTTGCCGATGCCGTTCGCATGCTGCAGCAGCTGATCGACAATGCCCCGTGCCGAGCCTTGCTGCCTGCAGCTCCAGACCTACGTGGGGCACTGGAGAAAGCACACACTCTCGCAAGGTTAAAAGATAACAAGATTTCACACGATGAGTACCTGAAAGAGCTTTGTGAGGAACAATATGGAGTGCTGAGTCCCGAGATCGATACGTACGAGCGTCAATATGGCAGCGTCGTAGGGTTGCCTCCACACGACGATACAGCTAATCAGGAGAGCTGGCATTGCAGCTGGCAACCAACTACAAAACACAAGGTAACACGTTCTTCCGGCGTGGGAATTATCCTACAGCTCGAGTGTTTTATCGACGTGCAATTGTTGTGCTGAGAGCTGCTCAACTTCAACAAGAGACGTCTCTGCGATCGCTATCAGTCGACGAACTCCTGGCTCACTGTAGCATAGGAGCTAGTGTACAAGTCTGTACGTATAGAGGTGACGACTGGCAAGACGCGATGGTCTCTGATCTTGAAGAAAATGGCGCTTCTAGTCAAGTCGAAGTGTTGTATGATGTTGGTGATCGAGAGGACGAATGGGTCCCTATCTCTCGTATTCGACTGCGAATGAACACGACACTACTAACTGCATTCGATGACTTGGCGGTGGATTGCTCCATGAACATGGGCAAGGCGTTCACTGCTCTCGGTGACCACGATCAAGCTGTACAGTGCTTTACTCACGCACTATCTCTTCGAGACGGCAAGCTGATAGCAGCGCTGTAATCTCGTGGAGTAGCCAACATGGCACGTCGTGATCTTACCGCTGCTCAACTTGATCTCAGGGAAGCTAATCAACAATGTCGAGTGCAACAGAAGAGCAGTGCAAGTGGTGCCACTAGCACAACAAACACCAGAGATGCTCAGCAGACGCGTGTCTTGCACAAGCAAATTGTAGCTGCGTACAAGAAGTTGCAGCAAATGCACGCGAACAAGAAGCGTCTGGACAAGAAAGTTATCAAGCAAATGGTGAAATACTTGTCCACCATCCCGGAACTGCATGACCAGTAGAAAAAAGAGAAAAGGGTCTTTAAATTTTGATAAGTTTTCACTAAATTTTTGACTGGAAACATGAAGTAGTTAGTATCTCGTTTTGACGTCTAGATAAAGAGATATCCTGAGTAGGTGGTCTTGACATGAATCTAAGCTGGTCCGACACGAATCCCCTTTGTCGACTGCTCGTACACACGAGTTTCCATGAGGATACGCTGTGCCTTGGGGTGTTCGATGAATATCTGCAGCTCTGAGATGGCGCGTTCGACGTGACCCTCTTGGTTGTTAAGGTACGCGTATTCCTCTGCGATATTCTGATAACGTCGCGTGATTTCCGTCATCTACAACAATAAAATAAAGTCAACAGCGTGTCAGATATCTGCTCATAGTACACTCCAGCAAGCGACGCACTCGTACCCTGACTTTAGACGGCGTGCGGTAGAATGCGTCTTTCTGCGCGTCAATCTCTGCAAACGCCTTGGCTAAAGGATCCACTTGCTGCTCCATTGTCTCGTCCTCATCGCCACGAAGGAAACGAGAAACAGAAGTGGCAACTTTCCCAAGTCTGCCCATGAACTTGGTCGACATTTCCTTTGCCTTTTCTGCCTGCTCTGCACTCAGAAATGACAGCAATTGCGCCGATGTTGCATCTCCAGTTTGACCGCGTTGGTGTCGTGGGTCTCGAATCATAGCTCGTAGATCCTTGACGATTTCGTCCGTGTACTGACTTAAGAACGTTCGACACGACAGCGATCGGTCCTTGAAAAACAAAGTCAGAGACTTGCCTCTCTGCGGAGTGATGCGCACCACGTCCTTGAGTGCAATGAGGTCTCCTACATACACGTAGTCGTCGTCTTTTTGGCTCCCCACCTCTTTCGACGGCATGAGAAGCGCGATATTGCCAGACTGCAACAACATGGGTGTCTGCTTCAAGGTGGACGTGGTAGGATCCACCTCTTGACATGGGTACACTGCTCCACGCACGTCCCTTTTGCGCATCCTCATGGGTTTCTTGCCGTGCCCACTTTTGTGTCCACGTTCGCGTTTTGAGTTGCTTCTAGTGGACGGCGACTTGGACGGAGCGGGGTCGTCCTGCTGCACCCGCTGGAAAAATTCTTGCACGAGCATTTTGAGCGTGGTGGACGGACTCCAGTTTTCCAATATTGGCAATTTCAGCATAAAAATGGGTTCTTCGCCTTCCGTTTTGGGTACTTTTCGTTCACGCAACTCGGTGGGTAAGTAGATGGCACCATGACGGATCTCCACTTCGGGCGCTAGAAATGGGTACTGCGCTTGGCCTTCTGCTACCTGCTCGTCCGAAAAAGGCATGCGCACGACTAGATCTGTTCGCGGCACTAGCGATAGCGCGTCTGAACCGTCGACAAAAGGTACGAAGCACAAGAATTCGCCTTCGCATACACCGCGAGTCTCCGAGATCTGAGCGCGTCGCAGCGTGGCACCACGCGGTAGAGCTCCAGTGGCACGACACTTTTCCAGCTCGCGATGCACGCGACTGGACCAAATGTGGCGTTGCCTCTTGGGTGAAGATGAACTGGAAGAAGGAGACGATGACGACTCCATTATTGATAATGATGAAGTGACGATAGAGAGGGAAATTAAAAAAACAATGGTGCAATGTAATTGGCGGATAAAATGAAATTACGATACGCAATTGGACAAAACCGAATTTGCATGAAAAAGTATCCTTGCGAGTTAGAAAAAAAAATTAAACGACAAAACGGTGCAAGCGCAATTGAATTGAAGGAACATGCAGGCAGCACTTGCATGCCATCTAGATCGCTTGCGCTGTACCAATCTGCACCTATATACCCCGTCTCTACAACCAGTCTAGTTCTTGCTTTTCTTGGACTTCTTCTTGTCCTGTTCCTCATCGTTGCCGATGCCCTTAAACAGCGTGGTCTTATCGTTGCGTAGGTGGTTAAGCTCGTCAATGATTGACTTGAGCAGGTCGTTCTTGTCGTCCATTTTAAGGCGGCCGTTGTTCATCATGGAAAGCTTCATGATCTCGAGTGCCTCCTTGTCTGGGTGGTCAGCGGGGATCTCCACGTCCATCTCAGGCAGCTTAATGTCGTCGATGTGACCTGTGTGGCCCATACGAGCAAATGCCTCCTTCAGGATCTTATCCAGTTTCTCTCCACTGGGGGGTTCGCTCGGGATGTTAAGCAGGTCCAAGAACATGTCCGAACCCGTGGTAGCTGGCCACGACTTGTCTTCCATCATAGCGGCAGGCTCGTTCCACTCGGGCTTGTAGTCCTCCACCTGGTCCGGGTTAAACTCCCGGTAGCCACGCTCACCCGTGGTCTCCATGTACTCGCGGTATGGGTCGTACAGATCACCCTCCGCGCCATCTTTTGCCTTGGTCTCAAAGTCATCGGGATTGCGGCGCCGACGTCCGCGGAACGAATTGTCGTCGCTGTCATTGCGACGTGGGCGGAATGCGAAGTTGCGCACCGTTTGCAGCTGCGGAGCACAGCCAACGCCTCGACTCGCCTGCTTTGCTGCCGTCCGCACAAGCGCCAGAACCATCACCATTGCTATGTCACTTGATCTGTGCCAGCCGATGGCCTCTCATTTGCAAGGAAAATTTTCGACCAATCAGACCACTTGTGTGTTTGACACTATGTTTGTCCAGAAGTATTAATACACACAGAAAGAGTCATACGAACCGGAATCTTATGACAGTCATGAAAGCTCCATACTGTTCCGACTGTTCATCTTCTTCAACATGTGGAGCGTTGGGGTTCATGGGCGTACCAGTGCTTTTCGAGAACAGCAGCGATTTCTATTTGCTGTAGGAGGGAAAATTAAAACTGCAGATGATAGAGCCTTGCAGCGACAGTTGCTGATGGAGCTGACGACGCAGGGAAATTGTAGGGGAGTGGTCATTGAGGATATCGACGATCGGGAAAGTTTGCTCGCAGTACGCGGAGCTCTTCAGCAAACGTGTATGGAGAACACGCTACTACTATCAAGAGCGAACTTTGTCGCAGTAGCATCGACGCCGCTGGATTGCAGTCTAGAAGAGATCACAGCGCGCGTGGAGCAGGCACTTGCGACCTTGTAATTCCAGCAATTGGATATGTTGCTGTTACAAGCTCAATCACTGCCGGGCGCTAACAGTTTATATGCCCGCAAACGCGCAGTGTTAGAAGCGTGGGAACACATGATGGCAATCCAGCAAGCTGGACTCGTACAGCACATAGGAGTCAGCGACTTGAGTGTACAAGACGTCGACTTCTTGGTCTCTGGGTATCCCCACAATCTACCAGAAGCCTGGTCTATGAAGATTCAATTACCAGGAGTGACGGCTTTGTCAGATAGTGATGTACCGTTTGAAGACGTCACAGCATTCGCCCACAGTCATGGCATCGATGTGTTGGGACGATTCCCAGTTACCAATCTGGAGACCTTCGAGCCTCACGAAGAATGGGAGCTGCTTATGCAAAATCTGACCGAGAGATATCGTGAACGACCCTTTAAATTCCTCGTGGCTCATGAGGATGAAGGAACAACATCGTCATATCACATGGAATCTCACACCCTTGGGAATACCACGGTGATGCAAACTTGGCTTCAGATTGTTGTGCGTTACTTACTCCAGAAAGGCCTGGTTGTCATTCCGCAAAGCTTCGATGACTTGCAGCATGACGATCGAGATAAAAGCACACAGGAAGCTGCACTTCGCGAGATTTTTGGTCCTCTAGCGCACCCATTTTCTTCGCTCCACCCGTCGTGTTCGCCACACAACATGCACTCCAGTTTGCTGACACGCGACGATCTAGTTACACTGAGTCGCGTGCTTCCGTTGACCACTTCGTTCCCCCCACCAAAACCTATTAGCACAACTGGAAGGAGTCGACCTGGCTCCACACAAGAGCGACGAATGAACCTGCCGACAGCAGTTAGCCGTCCGCCAACTGCTGACTGATTCGAGTCGAGTCTCAAATGTTTAACATTGCTTTCTTCAATCTGTTTCTCCCCCTGGTTGTCTATTACGCCGTCACGAGTCGATCAAGTCGCTGTTGCTCTCGCGTCATGACTTCTTCCCGGAAATACGCGGCCAAGAACTTGTTACTTCTCAAGAAACTGCGGAACGTTTCGCCGCCAATCTCCATCACTTTTACAGGCTGTGTACATCGCACGCTGGAGTGGCGAGTAAGAATCTTACAAGCTCGCGTTTGACCCGACACCCCCAATGGGAAATAGTCTCCTGGATGCAGTTCCTCGACGACCACCCCCTCCATTGCCTTAAGCACTTCCACTTGCCCATCCAACAGAATAAACACCGAGTCGCACGGTTCTCCTTCCTTGTAAATAAAATTCCCCGCGCCGAACGTACGCATTTTCACAGACCCCTTGGCAGCTTCCACGCACTTGATCAAATGCTGTTGAACATGGCGATGTGCGGTCTTTTCAAGGCGGTTGTTGATCGACTCGTACGTTCCTTTCAAGTTCAAATAGTCATCCGCCACAACTTGCAACACTTTGCATGGAGTCTCGCTGTCTTCAGCACAGCGGTAGGTGGCAATGCGAGGCAGAAAGCGTCCGTCAGGACGTACCAGCTCAATCTCGCCGAAGAACGTTCCTTTGGGCAAACGTCGGAGCTTCATCTCCTCGCTTCCTGACGTGGTAGCTCGATTTTGGATAAACCCAGGCCACGACGGTCGTGACGGCACCCCAGCAAAGTCCTCAGAGTGTTCATACGCCGAAATACTCGTGATAGGAGCGTCGACGTCAGTGTCACTGGTAGAGACGGACTTTTTGATGGGGTTCTTGCAAGAGACTTCAACTTCACCGTCCAAGAGCAAGTACACGTTGTGTGCTCCAGCGTGTCCTTCACGAATGATTGCTTCTCCGGGGCGGTACGTGGCTGATCGCAGCGTGGAGATCGTCATCTTGACATTGTCGTAGTCCACAGCGTCCACAGACGAAATGTTCTGCTCTGGGTCTCCAGTAGCTCCCACCAGCATTTCATTCAGCTCATTGTCACTCATGTGTTTGCCCAGACTTTCACTCACACGCGCCAGATCCGTCTTGGAGATGAATCCCTTGCCTTCCTTGTCAAAGAAATGCAGTGTGGACAACAACGCGTTTGTCTTTTCGTTCAAAGCCTCGACACTGGAGCTGAGACCCCATGCGAAGCTGCGCTTCACACTTTCCAGCTCTTGGTTGTCGTCCTCGTCCAGGTTTTCAGCCATCGCATCAAAAAGAAGGACAGCTAAAATACTTGCACGCAGACGACGACGTCCACGTTGGAACTTTTCCAGCAGCTCGGCCGAGTTTTTCATTGGCTCGGGACTCAGTTGAGCTTGGTTACGCAGCCACGGGTGCTGCAGCGCCTGTTCTGCACTCAGTCGCTTGTTGGGGTCTATCTCAAGCAGCTTCTGGATCAAATCACGCGCAGAGGAAGAAATCGAGTGCCACGCACGAGATTGAGTACGAAATTTGCCCTTAAGAATTCGTTTTCGGATCTACAAAAACACACTTTTGTCGTTAGTAAAAAATGTACCCATTTTATAGTCAAGCAAGCCTACCTCTTCATCGGACAAGTTGTTGTATGTGTCGAACGGATGGGAGCCGCAGAGCAGAATATACAGCACGATTCCCAGTGCGAACATGTCGGATTTGGGTCCAAATTTGATCGCATCGGGTCCTGCTTGTGCGTCCAGGTCGTCGTCGTCGTCGTCCAGCTGCACGTCTTCTCCATTGGCTCGAGCTTTCCGAAGTGCGTCTCTGGTGTTCCTCCTATGGATCAGAGCGCCGTGCTCCAGTGTCTCCGGTGCTGCGTACGCCACCGTTCCCATTAAATGCGAGTCGTAGAAGAAGCGCTCGCCCATGCGAAAGGACACACCGAAATCCACCAGACACATGCGTCCTTGGTGCAGTAAAACATTCTCCGGCTTGATATCTCCATGCACAACCCCCTTGCGATGCAAATATTGCAATGCGTCACAGAGCTGTCGAATTGTATCGCTAGCCTGTCGTTCGGAATACGCTCCATTAGCGATCAGATGGTCGAATAACTCGCCATCTTGAGCCAGTTCCTGGACAATAAACCAGCAACAATCCGTCTCGTAGGTGCCGCGTAGTTGCAAGATGTTCGGGTGTTGTCCGGCCACACGGAGCACGTCTACTTCGCTCCAGAACTCTCTGGCGGAGGTCTCGCTCTTGCTGAGCATCTTGACGGCTACCAGCTCGCCTGTGCGTCTATCGACGCCCTTCTGCACAACGCAGTAGCCTCCTTCACCTACGATCTCGTCCAGGATCTCGTAGTCGTCGTGGATGTTGCCTCCGCGTTTGATTTTCGGCGTATTGGCACTCTCCATGGCGGCATCTGATTCCTGATCGGATGATGCGCTAGCGAGCACTAAACTACCCATAGCGGCGCCAAGAGCCACCATTTCGCGCCACGCGTTGGGAGGATGCCTTTCCCCATTATTGCAACTGTTGGTGGTCGCTAATGCGCGCTGGAAACCGACTGGATAGCTGCTAAATCGCTGTCGGGGATTTGTCGACCCTACTGTTCCATGTGCTTCAGCGGCT
Source organism: Phytophthora betacei (assembly GCA_011320135.1). Classification (NCBI taxonomy): domain Eukaryota; phylum Oomycota; class Peronosporomycetes; order Peronosporales; family Peronosporaceae; genus Phytophthora; species Phytophthora betacei. The sequence continues at coordinate 14,609 of JAANHX010000010.1, forward strand.
TTAACGCGTGCAAGACGCGCAAGTTTGCCGCGCGGACGCAGCGCCAAGAAACCTTTGAGATGCGGGGAAGCTTGAGGCATTAGCGGTGAAAAAATAGGGGGTGAAGGTGAGGACTGGGAGAGTGGACACTTGCGCGCGTGGCAAATGTCGACTTCGCCCTCCAATTCGGCAAGAAATAGGCTTTGATTTGGTGGTGCCAGAACGAATAAATGGAAAGGGCATTTATTCTGGGAGATGTAAAAGAGCCCATTTTAGCTGCCTCTGTTTTGCTGAAACTTCAGCTTTGAAGCTTAGTTAAGACATTATTATCCTTGGGCTCATGCGTTCCGGTAGAATACGAAATCCCAGTCTCCTCTCAAGGCACTGTTCAACGGTGGTTTGACGACCGCACATTGGGGAAGAAAATATGGGATACAGTAGGTGCGACTTTCAGTGCACGTCTATCTTTATAGTGGTCGTCAGAGTTAGATACAAACCGCGAATCCAAGCCACTTATCTAGCCAATGAAAACCGCCTATTATTAATAACTCTGACAACAATTTCCAAATCGTTTAGATCCTTCACGCGACCTTTCACCTTATTCTGCAAGATGCTAACTCGAAGTCGGAAGAGGAAGGTGCTGAGTGCACTTCGGAAGCTATGGAGAACCACCACTGAAGCCGGTATAGATGGTGACACTAGTGCCGATGAAAAAGAAGGCGAGCTGTTTGCGCTGTACTTTGTACTGAAATCCAAACGATACCTCAGTCCACGCCAACGTGTGCCTCGACCTCCCTCCCGGGTTCATTTTTACCTGAGTGCCATGCCTGAGTCTAAGTTTAAGCTCCAGTTTCGACTGTCGCGGCCGTACTTTCTGGTTGTCTGTGAGCTAATAGCTGACCACAAGGAATTTCGATGCATCCCAGGCAAACAACAAAAACTGAGTGTTGAACTGCACCTGATGGGACTACTAAAGGTTGTGGGATCTACGGACGGGCAAGGCGGCTCAACAGACTTTATGTCGGTTGGTGGTCACACGCCCGAGCACCTACTAGCTACGCGGGTGATCCGAGTGCTGAACAGTTTGAGAGACAAAGTCCTGGCCTGGCCTGTCGTTCGCGAGCGTCAAGAAATCTCCAAAATAATTGAGGCAACATTGAGTTTACCAGAGTGCCTTGACTTTATTGATGGTACCTTATTTCCACTACTGACGCGACCGCAAGACCATGGAGAGGACAATTACTCTCGCAAAGCCTCTTATGCAATCAATGGTTTGGTAATTTTATGACGACTTGTGCCGCATTCGCTACGCGAATGTCGGGTGGCCTGGCTCTAGTCACGCCAATCGTGTGTGGAAGAATTGCAGAGTTGTGGTGAAGCAGGATAAGCAAAATCTGCGAGATTGCTGGATCCAACTTACCAACAGCACCCAGACACCGACTAACGGACCCCCCCCCCCCCCCCCCTGATGATCCGTGATCTGCTGAACTTTCCTCACCTTGTGTACCCGTCGGTAGGGCGGGATCTTGCTGTCTCGGTAACTTCCGAAGCGCTCAAGTGGTGAAACTTGAGTGTCTTGGCGAGACGTGGGGATGGGGTGGAGCAGTAGTGGTAAGATCTTCACTCTGCGTCCGTAGTTGTTTCTGGATCCTAAGCGAATATTCGAGCTTGGTGGATCCAGGGCCTAGATCTGGGATCTGGCCGCAGGGCTGCCTTGCGGGTGTGTTCCGTTGCCTTTGTTTCCATTTGCGTCGTACTTGCCGCCTCCTGTAGCGGGATCTTGAGAGTTGAGAGCCTCTTAGGTACACCCGGCCAAGTAATAAATCCGGTTAACCCTTCGGATCTGCACGTGTAAAGGAAAGCTCACTAGGCTGTACGATCTGGCCAATGTGTTATTCAGTTATCGCTACCAACGCTAGTTTTGCAACTCCCAGCCTTCACCGAGCTCGTACGGCCAATGTAGTTCCGATTCTTGAGGACAGGAAGGCACTTGTGTCATACTGTGCAAATTGAGGTCTGATTCATAGTTAAGCCTATACCTGTCTGGATTTCTACCTTCTATGTCTTTTTCCTGCTGAATCCCCTACCAGGCTCGGCTGCATGCCCTTTTCTCCTTGGTCCATCACCCCAGCTGTATCAGCATCAGATCCACCGGATCCATGGCGTAATCGTAATGAGGTCGCCGTATTATGGGTACACTGTCTTGGATCAAGGTCACTTTGATCCACCTTACTGCAAGTGTACACTCATCATGGATCTGAGCTCACCAATCTTCCAACATCATCTTACGAACGTCTGTGGTCTCCGTCACTCCACGAAAGCTCGAGATCCGCTGCATCCACCATCCTCATATCCTAGATCCAGGTCACTCGGTGTGGGATCCTCAATCCCTTGGATCCGGGCTTGGCAAAGTGGGATCTGAGGCATATAAAAGTGGATTGTGCCTTCTCTTAAACCGTTGATATTAGATCCACCTCCAGATGGCATCTACCGCCTTTCTTCCATAGGACCCCCACTCCATCCACCCGCACAGGGTATATCCCAAATCCCTCGGTATAATTGGGTGAGAGTGGATCCGAGTTTCCCTTGGGTCGATCTCCGCTGTACCACCACCAACCATGTTCCTCTTTCGTTCTTCATATTCTGAGCCATCATTATCCTCAGATCCATCGTCGACCCATATAGAATACCACTTTATCTCGGCCCAATTCACTTCGAGCAGCATGGATCCATGTTGGGCAATCCAGATTCACCCTAACGACCGGGTGTTGTCACTAATCTGTGATAATGACTCCTTGTCAGATCCCGTCTCTCATTTCTGAGAAAGCACTTCACCACAATCGCTTCCTGTACGTGGTTGGCGCTGCCCGACAGCATTTACGACGTACACTCCCAACGCTCTTACGTCTCCAACAACTTCTTCTCTCGCGTACCACATGTCTCCCTCGAAACGTGCTTGTAAAACGCCCGGCAAGGCCCCATCCACCACTTCTCCGGTCAATCCTCCTGCGTCGCCTACGGATTTGCGGACTTTAGCCCAAGTTCTCTCTGATCAGGTACGGACCTTGGCGGCAGAGCTCCAGACTGCTCGAGATGCTCGGGATCGAGCTCAACGTGCAGAGGCTGTGGCTCAGCAGTCGTTCAAATCCCTACCCGCATCTCCCTTCGCCATCCAACCCCAGACATTGCGGGCTCAAGTTTATGATCAAGCTATGGAGATCCAAGGATGGGAACACCGCGCAAATTCTCGCTCACCGGACTTGCGACTTCTGTTGGCCGACCAAGCTATGGAGATCCACGACTTAACTGGACGACTGGATCGCATCTCTCGTCAACGGGATGGCTTGCAAGAAGACAACGACCATCTCCTTCGGGAGATGGTGCTCGCGGGATCCGAGATCCACCAGCTCCAATCGCAAATCCACGATCTGGAGCGGAATCTTGAGGGTGCTCAAGTCGCTAGCGTGGCTGCTGACGAGAGTTTGGACGGCTCCGCGACGAGTTGCACCTGACTCAGGAAGAGGTGGTGACTAACGTCTATGTCATGGTGGATCTGCATTAGGGTCAGCTCGCGGAGGGTCTCCCACGCCGGGTCCGTCCTCTTCGTCACCAAATATCGCCCTGGTCCGACTATCCGATGAACTAAAGAACGCATAGGAGTCGATCGAGAAAATGTCGGCTGGGCGAGGCTACGCGCTTGAGGAATTCGTGCGTATGACTCAAGCCCGTGATGAACTCCAAGACAAGCGGGCGGATACCGAGCTCCAGCGCGACAAGGCAGCTACCGAGTAGGCAGATGCCACGCAGACGAAGCTGGAATCCAAAATTCGTCGTACGAGTACGTGGATCTGCTCTTGTTTCCTTATTGTGATCCCATATTCACTTGTTTTGTTGATCCAGGTAATAAGTTGAAAAACGCTAAGGCGACTTCGGCTTAACTACGGGATAAAGCCGCTACCGTCCGCAATCAGCACCAGCAACTGGTTCTGGAACGCGACCGAAGTCTATCCGAGCGTGACATGGCGCGTCGACGGTTGACTTTGGTGACCGTTGCCATCACGGATCCACTTTCAGCTCAAACCGGATCACTCCCGGCTGCTAACACTTCAGCCTCCCAGCTGTCCCTAGGTGGGGTGGATCTTTCAGTCGTGAAACGACCCCGCAGCGCATCCCCTGCTTCTGGCGTTGGATCCTCCCGGCTCCACAAGAGAGATCGGATGCTAGATCCTCTGCCAATGCCAAGTTCAAAGTCGGCTCTGTTACCAAAGCGGCTTCCAAGGGCGTATCCAGCGTCACGACATCCTCCAAACAGGTACCTGTTGCGGTCGTACCGACGAAATCTGGATCCAAGACTGGATCCGCCACCAAGTCCTCGTCCAAGACGGCACCACTGACTGGATCCGCTGCGGTTGCGTCGTCAAAGTCTGGATCTGGATCCAAGACTGGATACGCTCTTAAGACATTGTCCAAACCGGTTTCATCGACTGAATCTACGGCAACTGCCTCCTCTACGACTGGGCTAGTAGCGTCCACGGCTGTGTCTGTCTCGACTCAGTCGGGAGCTACTGCTGGACCCTCCGTGGCGGTGTCTACCGTCTCCCGACCAACCTCGACTGGATCTCAACTTGTGGGATCCGGGTTCGAAAAGGCAAAAGCCAAGCATCCCATCCCTACTGGCTGTGGACTCGGCAGCTCGGAGGACGACGAGGATGATGGATCCGACTGGTCCGACGGCTCGGGACTTCCTATCCGTTCTTCATCGAAACGTACCCTCTCAGCGGGCCATTTCTCGTTCAGCTCTGACGATGATGATGACGATGATGAGGATCCTGAGGACTCAGAGGAGACCCGGGTCGCAGACGATGCATCGGAGGAAGACATGCGGCGGGCTTTGTCACAGTCCAGATCCGAAGCTCGTCGGAGGTCTCACTCGACGCCGACCAAACAAGTCGCAGGAGCACTTGGATCTGGCGACGGCACCACGGGATCGGCAATCCAGATCGGCAGCGATGATCGTCTGGGTAGCGACGATGGAGATGGGTGGCGGATCCACTGGATCTGCCTTGGTCGTCGCTCCTCCCAACTCTTCCTTACCACCGTGGCTCCGTTTGGTCCGAATGCCACCTTCATCCCTGGTCGGCTCGCGCCCGAGACCTTTACCGCGGACACTATCGAGCCTTGGTCCGCCAAGAAATTGAATCGTGTCACTATAGCCACCATGAAGATTACCATCCTGTTTCCTGAGTTGCTGTTTCGTACTGAGTGGATATTCCCTCGCGAAGAGGATGACATGCCGGCATCCGGGTATGTGGATTCGTTAGTCACCAGATCCAACGTGGAGGTATTACATGGCACTGCACCATGTGATGTTTTGACGACTACTCTCATGGACCCCGTTAGTTTCCGAGAGAACGTCGGTGGATGCCTCGGGTTATTCGTCGGCGCCTTTCGACAGTTTTCGTAAAAAAAAACCGGATCGCAATATGGGAAGGATCCCATCGATTCCCCATCTCTCGTGTCCAACTGCGGGATTCACGATGACTGTCGAACTTCAACAAGCAGCGCGGCAACAGACGCAGTCACGCTGGTCGAGCCTGAATGAAGGTTCTCGTGATCCTTGTTTTGGCAATGCAGGACGGTTGGTGTGACGTGGATATCTTGTTGGATCCGTTCCTCCTGCACCCTCCTACACCCTCCCAGACGTGGGGAAAAGGTGACATGGTTCCCGGGATCCGTGTCTCGTCGAGCTAACTTGGAAGATCCCAACCTTCACCTCCCCGAACCATCGCGTTTATTGGAGGCTTTGCGAGAGTTTGACGAAACATAACCTTGGCGCAACCAATTTCGGGTGGATCCCAGCCAACATCCAGCACACCGGATCCCACGTCTGGTGAAAAGTTCTTCACCGTTCAGCCCAAGACTACCTGATCCATTCCACTCCTCCATGTCACGCCTCCAGTCCAGTCTTCGTGGATCCGTCTCGTAGTAGCAATAAGCGGCTGGAAACTGGATCGATCTAGTCTGTTTGTATAAGTTCTCCTAATCCACTTCTCGCTACTTGATTGCGTCTTCCCTAACATTCGTTTGTCTGATTGAGGCCATGTCAGACCCTCGGCGTACACCTGGATCTGGGCTAGATCCACCTTGGGGTCCAAGCTAAATCCATATCTGGATCTGGGCCAACTTCTGAATCCGAGCCGGATCCACCCTGGGATCTAAACCGGATCCAAGCGTGGATCCGAGCCGGATCCACCTCATAAGGTCGAGTCATAATCAGACCAATATGGTCCGAGCACTTGAAACCGAATTTGGTCCGGGATTCCTTGTACGTTAAACGCCACTCGTTATGCATAAGACATCCACCCCTTCCTCCTGATCCACCCCCTTCCTGTGGACGCTTCTCTTCCCTTCTAATATGACCAGCTCACATCAGTGATTCTCCTCCTCCTGGTCCACACCCTACATGAGAGTCTTTCTTCACTTTCCCACCGACATGACTAGCTCTAATCCATGGATCCTCCCCCTAATCCTCTTCGTGAGCCTGCATCACGCCAAATCGATTCCGATTCGTACGATCCCGCAAGAAATCATAGCGTAATGCCCCACAGTTCAGATCTGCCTCGTCTACCCAGCTGGGCTCGTCGTATCCTCGCCAATATACCAGATATTCGCGGTAAATTCGTCCGAATCTGGTCCGTTTCCCTGATCTCATGTCGGCGATCTTCTCGAATTTGAAACCGTCCGCTTTCAGATCCACGTTCCAGCTATCTTCTGGTAGAAGGACCTCGTCGAAATTCACTCGGTTGGACTCATCCACTGAAAGATGGATCTCAGGCCGCTCCGGATATTCTCTGACCAGTTTTAGCTTGGACACGTGTACTACAGGAAGCACGCGATATTCGGTGCCTGCCATCTCCAACTTCACGGCGTATTCCCCTATCTTTTCGCTTACTCGGAACAGTCCGTGCCACAGATGGACCAACTTACGGGCATATCCTTCCCTTATGTGACGGGGTCACACAGCACCTTGCGCTAGAGGAAGTTGGCTTCCGAGAGTTTACAAACTCTCAGTGAACGGCAGCTCACAGGTCCCTTTACCTAAAGGGAGCGAGGTGACCAATTTTAGGTAGGTTGTAAGCTGAGTATATTTATAGGTAGGTTAAGCTTGAGTTAAGTATACAAACTATAAGTCGCCTATAGAAAATCAATGTCATCAGCCAATGGTTGGCTTTGGACGACCTTGGTACCTTGTACCAAATATCCCGAAGTGTGACGTGTCACACTCCATGTAACTTTCGGGACACTTAGGGCTACGTACCCCGTTACCCCCCCCCCCCACTTAGGTTCGGTTTACCGACCAATCAGAATGAAGAAGTGTACGTCACAAACTTTCATTCTCAAAGTCGAAATACATCGACTTGGCCGCGCGAGAGCGGCGGAGGCTCACTTCACAATTAGAGCCTCGAGCAGCGGTTGAGCGCTCTTCTTCTCGGTCTCCGCTTCGACCTCTGGCATGTCCTGTGGCACTGCGAAGAGCATGGCGAAAGTACACTCCAAGGCTGCTGCCAGAAAGGTGCAAGCCAAGAGCACTTAGCCTCGCGGCAAATGCTCTGCACGCCTGGGGGCTACTAAGGTGGCCTCCGAGGCGATCGGCTCAACTGGTGACGCGGCTGCGGGCAAGCGTGTGAGCAAGCGCCGCAGTCCGTCACCCTCGGCCTCCTTAGACAACCGTCCGAGCCCTCGGTTTGCTGAACGTGAGTTCGACTCGGGCAGTGAGGAAGAAGTCAAGTACGGGAGCACGCACGATGCTTCCGTGGGCTCTACGGGAGGACACAGCCCAGTGTCCAGCGAGCACGAAGACGACAGCGTGCCGTCGCTCGCTAGTGATCACGGTGATCACAGTCCCAGGACGTCGGTGCGCTCTGAGAGCCCGGCCGTCAAGGCTAAGGGCACTCCTAAAGCTGGCGACGACGAGGAGAAGAAGCCTCGCAAACACTCGCTTGCCGGGTCTTGCGTGTGCTAAGGCCGCTAAAGCCGAAGGCGCCAAGCTCTCTAAGAAGCGTACGGCTTCGAAGTCTCCACTCCACGAGGAGAAGAAGACTGGGTACTCCAATCGGAACCTCTTCGGCTCCTCGGATGAAGAGGACGAAGAGGAGGTGGAAGAGGAAGAGGGTGCTATTCCTGAGCCCCGGGAGATCACTAATGACCTCGACCAGCAGCAGGAGGACTTCCAAGCTGCCCAACGTACGCGTGGGGTCCGTTGGTAGCACCCGTCAGCCAGGTAGCTGCCATCAACTCAAGAGGGTATTGGCCTCCCGAGAAGAGCTCTGGGGCTGACCTCTTCCTGGAGATTCTCGTCGCTTCTCGTGGCCTTGTTGGTGAACACACCTCTAGGGACGTTTACGAATGTACCCTGGTCCAGAAGGAGCAGTTGTTTGTCGACAACTTGGAGGCGGCTCGGTGTGTGTGCTTCTTGCGCCACACCGTATCCCTCTTAAGGACTTCACGATTTGTCGTAAGAAGCCCGAGAACCGGGGTGGTCTCTACCCTCTCTGGGGCTATCCCTGAGCTCTTCCCGAGAACCGTCCTAACTGGAATCATGTGAGGACATGTTCTGGGCTTGGGTGGAGCCTCTCAAGTACTCACCCTCGGAGTTACGGGAACTCCATGAAGATCAGCTACTGTCCTGCATCCTGGACCAGCGTGATCTTCGTGTTCGGTTCGCCCACTTGGTCAGCAAGCGCATGCTGCCAAGGGACATTCTGAAGCGCGTGGCTTCTACACTGCGCGACAAAATCTTTCGGACACTTACATTTTTATCTATAACTTGGCTTCTAGAACGAGTTGAGACGTGCTATTTAGATATGTTTAGCCAATCCAATAGGTCTATAGCTGGCATGTGACACGGAGCTAGATTTCCGAGTATGTCGGTAGGCTGGCATACAAGGAACTAAAAATTGGGCTGCGACACGATTTTTGGACACACTTTTATCTTATTTTTAGTAAGGTAAGAGCGATTGTCCTAAGCGATAAACTATCAGTAATGCGTCTTAAATCCGTTCTTTCGTGCAACTTTAAAGCATCGCGATGGTATCGAGTCCATCAACTTCATCAACTCGTCCATCGTAACCTAATCCCATGCAGCCTTCATAGCAACTGTTAGCTCAGGTACATACGCATACTGCTTACCATTACTGTACACCTTTCTTGCGAGGATTGCCCACACGTTCTCGATTGGGTTCAGGTCTGGGGCCAGTCGAGCATCGTCACCCTTTGCTCTTTGAAGAGCGCCATGGATTCGTAGGAAGCGTGAATAGACGCATTGTCTTGCATGTACACAAAGTCTGTACCGTATTTAGCGTGCGCGAACGGAAGCATATACTCAGACACGGTGTAGATGTAGTTCGACGATTTCTGGCGCCCCTCCAGAACAACCAATTCCGACTTTCCCTTAGCGCCAAAAGCGCCCCACACCATTAGCGACCTCCTCCATTTTGGCGCGTCAAATAACGCCGAGCAGGACGTCTAAGGTCCCTCCAATAGTGTTTATAGCCACCAGGTCCATCTAGATTGAATTTTTACTCGTCAGAAAAAATATTCATAGGCCAAACAATTTCTTTCTGGGCTGCAGACGAAAGCCTTTCCACGAACTCTAAGCGTGCATCCATGTGATCCTGTGTGAGTGGGAGCGCTCTGTCCATCTTTGAGTAGATTAGAAAATCAACCTTAGACAACAGCCTCTGAACGGTACGAACAGAGCATTCTAGCCTTCAGCTGCGCTGCTGAATAGTTTCCCGTGGCAGCCCCACGTACGACCTGTCGAATCTGGCGGTCGGTGAGGCTCTTCGACCTACCAGGCTTTGCCGCGCGCTTGTCTTCAGTGCGCAGTACGTAGCTCACGCCGTCCGGCGACCTCTTGAGGCGGCGACCTATCTCTCTCACCCCCACGTTTGCTTCGTGGAGGCCCTTGATCCTCCCCCGCTCTTCGTCGGTGATGGGTGGTCCGCGTCCCATACTAAAATGAAATCAGAAGGACGATTGATTGGATGACCGCTAAGGACAATCATTCTTGCCCTTACTAAAAATAAGATAAAAGTGTGTCCGAAAATCGTGTCGCAGCCCAATTTTTAGTTTCTTGTATACCAGCCTACCGACATACTCGGAAATCTAGCTTCGTGTCACATGCCAGCTATAGACCTACTGGATTGGCTAAACATATCTAAATAGCATGTCTCAACTCGTTCTACAAGCCAAGTTATAGATAAAAATGTAAGTGTCCGAAAGATTTTGTCGCGCAGTGTAGCGTTCACGATGAGCGCGGGTACGGAGTGTCGTCAACGTCCGTACCCCGTTCGAGCAAGAAGCCCCGGACTACTTATGAAGCTGCCGCCGCTTCTGTTCCCAGATTGCGACAGCCTTCGGGCAGCCAATCAGGAGCCGTTCAATCGGCTCCCACGAGTTCTCGGAGTGGACATAACCCCTCCACTTCACGAGGAGCTGTCGCTTACCGCGACGACGTTGCTCCTGGAGAATCAGCTCCACGTGTTAGTGGACTTCTCCATTCCGATCAAGCAGGGGCGGAGGTGTTCTCGTACGAGTACGAGTACTCGGCGTCTCCTGAACGCTACTCTCGTCCGTGTGCTTCTCCTGCGGGTCCGATGCAGGGCCCTGAGGTTGACCGCCTTCGTCAACACGTCCTCGTGCTTGAGATTTCACTTGGCCTTGGGACTGGCGGGGATGCTGCCGCCCAGGCTGGGAATCAGGGCGAGCTCGCTCGTCTTGCGGGCCGCCTGGGCCTGTTGGACCGTGAGGTCTCGATCCTGCATCTGCGGGTGGGCCGGCGGGCCTCTTCGTCCGATCTTGACGAGGCCTTCTGCATAATCCGACGTATCGAGGCTCTGCTGCCACGTCCGGAGATGCAATTGGCGCACTCCCGTACGACGTCGTACGGGTTTAGTGCGTACCCGACGTACTCGGCGTATGGATCCGGGGTCCGTTCGTACGGGGGCCCTCCAGCGTGCGGTCCCTTGCTGTTCCGCCCGAGGCTTGGGTGCCAGCTCCGACGCCCTCGTCGAAGTATGTGACCGGCCCTCGCTTCGAGGAGCTGGGCCAAGGTGGGTCTGCGAGTCAGCAACCCCCTGCGGATCATAGTACCTCTTAAGACGTTCAGCGTAGAACGTCGGGTGTGTCGTCATTGACTTAGGCAGGTCGATGGTGTACGACGCACCAGGCCTGGCCAGGACTGCGAATGGTCCAATGAAGCGCTGGTTCAGCTTGTTGCTGCCGACAGAGCTGACAGTGTCTAGCGGAAGGCTCCTAGTGTCTAGTAGCACTAAGCCCCCACCTTAAAAACACTTAAGTTTCCTCTTCCATGTTTGTCAGAGTATTCCTTTTGTCTGTCCTGGACCGCTACCATGGCATCGCGGACCCTGCTGATAACGCTCAGCTTGGTATCCACAAAGGATTCCACTTGTTTCCGCAGCGAAACTGGTCTCACATCTGAGACCTGGGAGGAAAGAGCTTTCCGAGCCTCTCCCCCACTTAGAAAAGAGGAGTCAGTGTCTCCTCCAAGAGTGAGATGCCCTCTGCGGTGACGAAAGCCGTTCAAGTAGAGCGACGTGAATTCCGTGGACGCGTGCACCGCGTTGCTGAGCGCAAACCCAACGCCTGGAAGCTGCGTCGACCACGTACGTGGGGCTTCCTCGCACACACTGCGCAGATTGTCCTCGAGCACTCGATTGACGCGCTCTGTCTGGCCGTCTGTCTGTGGATGGTCCGCAGCGGACATCTGCAGACGAGCTCCCAGTAAAGGGAACAGCGTTTTCAAAAACGCAGCCGTGAACCGCGGGTCTCGGTCCGAGACAATCGTCTCCGGGAGACCGTGATAGCGGAACACGCCAGCGACGAACAACCTCGCGGTTTGTTCGCCTGTGACGGTAACGGGCACTGGAGCGAGATGTACCATCTTGCTCAGCCGACACTCGAACTCCAAAATTCCGGTGTTGCCGTGTCTGTCGGCGGGAAGCCCAAAGATGAAGTCAAGATTCATCGACTTCCAACTGTCAGCCGGTACAGGCAGGATCTGTAGTGGAGCCGAAGCGTGCCCTGCGAGTTTGACCCGCTGACATGTTTCACATGTCTTCATGTATCGGGCGACCCACTTGTACATGTGGGTCCACCAGAAGTTCTGCGAGACCGACAGGAAAGTCTCCTCGCGGCCCAAGTGGCCGCTGGAGGGCGCGTCGTGCGCCTCCGCGAGGATGTCGAACTTCATCGTTGGGTACGATTACCCGTGGAGGTTCATTGGGCTCCACCTGGTAATACAAAAGGCCACCCTTCAACTCATATCGGTGGAGCCGGGAGCGCCGTCGCGACGAAAGCCAGTCGGACTCCGCGCTCGTTCCTGCTGCGATGAGCTTGACGATAGGCGCGACAGCCTCATCGTCCCGATACGCCCTACATATCCGAACTTATAGATCCGTTGTCACCCGTGTGATGTGGGCCAGCTCGTAGCCTGGACGCCGAGAGAGGGCGTCTGCAAGCACGTTGAGCTTGCCCGGCTAGTACTCGACGCGGAAGTTGTACTCCGCAAAGAAGGACAGCCACGTTGGGAGAGGTGAGGCTAATTTGTCGCCTTCCTCAAGGATGCGTGGCCTGTGTAGATCACGAAGGGCCGTTGGCCCAGAAGGTGAACTCGAAACTTCATAAGGGCATACTTCATTGCGAAGAGCTCCTTGTTGTGGACAGGGTAGTTCCGTTCGGCGGCTTTAAGCTGCCTGGGCTGGAACGAGATGACTCGCTCATGTCCAGCCGTGTCGGCCTGCAGCAGTGCACAATCCCTGGCATAGTCGGAGACATCGCAGACGACGCTAAACGACTTCGTCTCGTCCGACAGGGCTAGGAAAGAGGCCTCTTGGAGACTGGCCTTAATGCTGTCATATGCATCCTGGTGCTCCTGCTCCCAGCGCCTGTCGGCGTCCTTCTGATGTAGGCCCAACAAGGGCTTAGCGAAGCCCGCGTACCCTGCGCTGTACTTGTGCAGGTAGTTGGCCAAGCCCAGCCAATTTCGAACATCCTTCTGGGATCGGGGCGTTGGCCATGCTGCTATGGCCTTGACTTTTTCTGGGTCAGCCCGAACGCCCACGTTGCTTACGAAGAAACCGAGAACCTTAATCTCTGGTGACGCGAAGACACACTTGTCGGTGTTAACGTAGCGCTTGTTCGCTCGCATCACGTCCAACAGTCGACGGAGGTGCCCCAGATGCACCTCCATGTCCGCCTTGCCTCCCTCAGCACGGCTATGGACGAAGATGTCGTCGAAGTACGTCTGTACGAAGGCACGTAGTGGTCTGAACAATTGCGTCACCAGGCGGTTGAACGTCGCCGGGGCATTAGACAAGCCCTGTGGCATGACCAGCCACTCCCAAAGCATGCCGCTTGGAATGCTCACCGCGGTGAGCGGGATGTCGCTCTCTCGCATCAGGATCTGGTAGTATCCGTCTACCAAATCCAGCGCACTGTACAGTACGCTTCCAGCCACGTTGCTCAACAACACATCCTTTCGCGGGATTCGTGTTTGGGCCGGCACCGTCGCGTTGTTCAGCTTGTTATAAGCATGAACTAGACGCCACTTTCCGTTCGGCTTCCGAACGCAGAAAGTTGGCGTCGAGTGCGGGGACTTCGACTCCCGCACCATGCCTTTGCCTTCGCTTTCGTAGCGAAGAAGGCATCGATGACCTCGCACTGTTCGCGTGGAAGAGACCATTGTCTCGTGACACAGTACTCTGTGCCAGGCACGAGATTGATCTCATGCCGTACGCCTCGATCTGGTGGGAGTTGGGTCGGTGGGTGTTTGCTCACCACGTCCGCATACTCCGTCACCAAAGGAAACACCGGATCCTTTGGGTTCTTAAGAATCTTGGAACCCAAGCACGTCTGACGCTTCTTGTTCAGGTCTTCCAGGACGTCCTCGTCCAAGACAGAGGAGGAGTTCAGCTCCTCCCGAGTGGTATCAGGTCTTATGAGCACCATCTCGGCAGCCTTCCCAGCCTTAAGGTTGGCCAGGAAAGACTCGACCGCCCTTTCCTCGAGGTTCAGTATCTCTGCAACCTCTGTCAACACTTCCAAGTGGACACCAGATGCCTTGACGGGTAAACCGGTCTCGCCATCGAAGATGTGATAACACTCGTCCACCGGCCGTGTCGGAGGAGCCTGGGCCCTGGACTCCGAGTTGCTTGAGCGACGTCGATCTGAACGAGGATCAGATCCGACGGCGACCGTGACGTGGAACTTTGTTACTCGCGTCTGGGGATGTCGGAGCACCGACATCCGAGACACTCGAGGCTTCGTGTGGTACCGTATTACCCACACAGTAAGCGTGTCCGACGTCTTCCTCATCAGTTAAGGTCTGGACGACTGTGTGTGGAACTCTGTTACCCACCTTGAACACGCTATTACCAGCGTTCGTGACAGCTGCAGCTGTCTGCGGAACTATGTTACCCGCTTGTTGACCTAAGTTACCCACTTGGCCAGCGCCTCCTCTGGGCGCCGCCACCATCGAAGCGTCCTCGGAGCTGTCATATACGTCGACGACTCCCAAGCATCTGCTGGATGCTTCGGTACCCTGGCAACCCTTGCGAGCACCCCGGGTCCTGACAGAGGTGGGAACATGACTCACCAATGCTCTGTCGGACTTCACAGGGCGGCTGGCACCGATTGCCTTGCCTCGTGCTCCTCAAGCCAGGGCATACCCAGGATCAAATAGTAGGGATCCATGTCGAGAACAGTGAACTGTTCGAGGCTGTCAAAGTCTTCAAACTTGACGGCCAGATCCACTTGGACGTCGGGGACAGTGACGACCTTCCCGTCGGCCAGTCCCACTGACACCGTCCCGTTGCCCTTGCTTTCTCTCAAAGCATCGGGCAACTTGTTGCTATTACGAGCAACCGTCTGGCGGCGTGCGAAATTCTTCGACGCCCCAGAGTCGATCAAGATTCTAAAGGGGTGATCGTATCCTTGTACACATCCGTGTACTATGGGCAACCCGCCGCTCCTCTTCGCCGATTCGAGGGTGCGAAGACTCTCAGGGGCTAAGTCCCCGTGGTACGCGCCACCCGCGCACCTCTCACGAAGACTTAGCTCCCTCCCAGTAGGGCGCCCCGCCCCTACTGGTTTCCGGCGTCCCCCTGTCCCCGGGATCCTGGCTTATGCCAGCGAGTATTGAGGACGGGCTTGGGGAAAGGCCGTCTGCGGAGTCATTCCGCGGGACAGTCGCGTTTAAAGTGGCCCATCTCCCCGCAGCCGAAGCAGCGAATGTCGGGCTGCTCGGCGGACCCGAGTTCATGGGAACTGGTCCGTTGGGGCTCGCTCGACCGGGATTCGACAAAGAACTCCCAGGTCATGCTGAGGCCGGCGTGCGCGCCTGGCGATGGCTGTATTCTTTCTGAAGAGCCATTGAATCGCCCCTTCAAGGGTGCTTGACTGCACCCGGAACAGCTGAGTGCGCGCTGGGCCCACTCGAAGGCCGTCCATGAGCACAGTCATCTTGATGTGTTCGTTGAGTGGGTTTCCCACTAGGGACACCGTGAGCTCCCGTATCTCTTGGACGTACTCATGCAGCTCACGCCTCCCTTGCTTGCACGAGAGGAAGTGCGAGCGCTGGCGGTACTCGTAGCTCGCCGGGAGGAACGCGGCTCGGATCTGTTCGCACAGCTGAGCCCAGGATGTGAAACATCCAGGGGATGTTGCCTCCCGCGTGTACACCAAGATCTTAGCACGACCGCTTAAGTTGGAGAGTGCAAAAGCAACACGAAGTTGCTCGGTCGAGACCAGAGCCGCGTCCATCGCGAGCTCTACCTCTCGGACCCAGAAGTGAAGGTTCTCGCCTTCCTTCCCTTCATACGGCTTAACCTTCAGCCGTATTGGCTTCGGGTGAGGCGGATTTGCTTCCGCCGCCGGAGCCTGCAGGTTCTCCCGCACATGCGCGATGAGGCCCTGCTCGTAAGCGTGCTTGGCATCGGCAAGGTTTACGATTTTTGGCGCGCCTGTTATTCTTAAACCCCGGGGCTGATTGTGCTTAGCCATAGTGCACGGCGACGATGATGAAAATCGGCGCTCTTGAAGTTGAAGAAAAGAATACAGAGTACTGTAGTGCAAACGGTCATAGGGTAAGGGTTTATCGAATTTTGCTGTCCACTGAAAGGGTCGCTTGCTAGACGTTAGCGCTGTAAGCGGAGCTAGTGTTTCTGATCTCCCTCTCCACATACCCTTGTAATAGCTAACTATTTCAATAAACTGACGGGGATCTCGTATGCTCCTCAGTCGATATTTGCTCAAAATTGCATCCACCTTCTTTCGAAGAGGGTCTTTTCCTCGTGAGCTTATTAGAAATCCGAGATACTTCACTTCAGTCATTCATAATTTGCTTTTTTCTGGATGGACCACTATTTCAACTTCATGCAGTCTTGGGAGAACGACTTTTAAATGTTGCAAATGCTCATCAAATGAGTTTGCTAGCACTAAAACCTCATCCAAATAGACTCTCACGAAGGGTAGGCCTTCCAGAAATTGTGGCATTACTACACTAAAATCTCATCCAAATAGACTCTCACGAAGGGTAGCCCCCAGAAATTGTTGCATTACTAAAGTCGATAGAGTCTAGCGAGAAAAAAACATACAATGACAAGAAGCAGTCCTAAAACGATGCTGGCGACTTCGTTGGGAGCACATGAAAGCTGGATAAATGCTCGGTTGTGCTGCGTAGA
Source organism: Phytophthora betacei (assembly GCA_011320135.1). Lineage (NCBI taxonomy): Eukaryota > Oomycota > Peronosporomycetes > Peronosporales > Peronosporaceae > Phytophthora > Phytophthora betacei. The sequence goes on from JAANHX010000010.1 coordinate 31,351, forward strand.
TTACCTGGGTCCCCGGCAAGAGCAGACATTATCGCTGCTGAGCTCTGCAACGAACTCTGTACTCCCTTAGATTCTGAGCAAAACCGCGACTTGTGTGCGTCTGCTTAGCTGCCCTATACCGATTACATCTAGGGCGGAAACCAATCCGTTCGGGCGATGCTGGAACAAGATATTGAAGCATAATTAGCGATGGCCAACGTTGTGGTTGTCGACGACAGAAATATCACGATCAAATCGTTGGAGAAAGCTTAAAGAGACAGCCGAAATATTCTGAAGAAATGCCAACTTACACGGTAAACTCTACATGGCCAGCTTCCTCTGCAACAGTAACGACCACACGATAACTCTGAATACGCGTATGTGGCAGCCGATGGCTGCCGAAAGCATACGTCAGTTTTATCGTGACGTCCAAGCTATGGAAATCTACAGACTGAATCTAGATTATTGGTTTATACTTGATCCTGGCATTTATAAATGGAGTGCAAACAGTAGGGGTTACCATTAGGAGTGACGCCAAATCAAAAGGAAATTTTAAAATATGGTGATGCGTGTCGAAGCCGAAACAAACCGGATCAACTAAAACACCTGAAGTATAAAAGGGTACCTTGTACTGAGAAAGCTATTCGTAGATAGCAATTGGCTTAAGGTCGTCTGCGAGGCTGCCGACTTATCTTTATTTTCTTTATCGTATCTATTCGGTTAACGCTAGCATGAGTTCTGGATTTTTAAAATGGAAAATAATCAGGAAGCTTCAGGTGCAGGCATATCCGTCCGTTTAGACTGCCTCCTGAAAAAATAGTTACTAAGTACAGCAACTACTTATTGACATTTGGTCCTTTTCATTGCCGCCCTCCTCTCTATCGCTCTAGCCTTGGAATCCTTGCCTACTTGCCTCTAAACCCCAATTGATTCTTCTTTTGTTTTTTATTCTTTGGCGTCGTGTTTTTCGGCACGCAAAACTGAATTTCTGCGTCTCAAATATACGATGCCTCTTAGGCACCTAATACCGGTATGTAAGATCTCAAAACGCCTTCTTTTTCCCGTCGGTGGTCTTGCCGCTTTTTATTTACACATTGTAGCTATATCCTCGATATGACGTACAAGTAGCTCGACTCAGCTCTTCACACGACGATACTGTCCGCGGCAGGCCATGCTTGCAATCTTCACTACGGCAGTTAGTTTGCATGGCCGAAGGGGGGGGGGGGGGGGGGGTAGGTAGGGCTAGAGCCCGACATTGCCCAATTTCCAAAATGTAGGTGCTTTGCGCTCCCTCAGCTCGAGCCCTTCGATTTTGCCTTAATAACGTATGTGGTGACGCTATCAATCGCCTGAGTGTCGAGGCAGGGATTGGCTGGGGAAAACGCCGCTCGCAATGGATCGCGGCGGTGATCGCCTGGAAGTAAGAGCGGCGGTCGCCTTGAAGCCGAGGCCCCAACGCAGAAAATGGGTTTTCTTCTATTTTGCTCCGGCTCGTCCCGTAATCGCTGAACCCGTAAGAAAGCGCTTCAAAGAAAGTAAAGCTATTCACTCCTCGTCATCCCTGCCGCCATCCTCGCTTCAACCCGCTTAACCGGCGTGGCTCTTATCTACGCTATACGTTTAATGGTTTGTCCACAAGGGTGAGCGGTCCAGAGACATATATCACCGGAGCTGGCAGAAAACTACTATGGAAGAAGTTCGGGGAGTACGGGGCCACGAACGATGCTCTTATTGGTCTGATTAACGGTCCTTAAGAGCGCACGTCGGATATATCCACAAGCCAGCAGTCGAAGCTGTGTTTAACGAGCCTCCACAGGGGCCCCGCGGTGAAGGGCCACCTTCGGACGATGTAGAGGATGCTATTAGTATATCGGGGAGGGGGGGAGGAGGGGCTAGAACCCGACATTGCCCAATTTCCAAAATGTGGGTGCTTTGCGCTCCCTCAGCTCGAGCCTTTCGATTTTGCCTTAATAACGTATGTGGTGAGGCTATAAATCGCCTGAGTGTCGAGGCAGGGATTGGCTGGGGAAAACGCCGCTCGCAATGGATCGCGGCGGTGATCGCCTGGAAGCCAGAGTGGCGGTCACCTGGAAGCCGAGGCTCCAACGCAGAAAATGGGTGTTCTTCTATTTTGCTCCGGCACGTCCCGTAATCGCTGAACCCGTAAGAAAGCGCTTCAAAGAAAGTAAAGCTATTCACTCCTCGTCATCCCTGCCGCCATCCTCGCTTCAACCCGCTTAACCGGCGTGGCTCTTATCTACGCTACACGTTTAATGGTTTGTCCACAAGGGTGAGCGGTCCAGAGACATATATCACCGGAGCTGGCAGAAAACTACTACGGAACAAGTTCTGGGGGTACGGATTCACGAAACATGCTCTTCCTGGTATGCTTAACGGTCCTTAAGAGCGCACGTCGAATATATCCACAAGCCAGAAGTCGAAGTTGCGTTTAATGAGCCTCCAGAGGGGCCCCGCGGTGAAGGGCCACCTTCGGACGATGTAGAGGATGCTATTAGTATATCGGGGAGGGGGGGGAGGAGGGGCTAGAACCCGACATTGCCCAATTTCCAAAATGAGGGTGCTTTGCACTCCCTCAGCTCGAGCCCTTCGATTTTGCCTTAATAACGTATGTGGTGAGGCTATCAATCGCCTGAGTGTCGAGGCAGGGATTGGCTGGGGAAAACGCCGCTCGCAATGGATCGCGGCGGTGATCGCCTGGAAGCCAGAGTGGCGGTCACCTGGAAGCCAGAGTGGCGGTCACCTGGAAGCCGAGGCTCCAACGCAGAAAATGGGTGTTCTTCTATTTTGCTCCGGCACGTCCCGTAATCGCTGAACCCGTAAGAAAGCGCTTCAAAGAAAGTAAAGCTATTCACTCCTCGTCATCCCTGCCGCCATCCTCGCTTCAACCCGCTTAACCGGCGTGGCTCTTATCTACGCTACACGTTTAATGGTTTGTCCACAAGGGTGAGCGGTCCAGAGACATATATCACCGGAGCTGGCAGAAAACTACTACGGAACAAGTTCTGGGGGTACGGATTCACGAAACATGCTCTTCCTGGTATGCTTAACGGTCCTTAAGAGCGCACGTCGGATATATCCACAAGCCAGAAGTCGAAGTTGCGTTTAATGAGCCTCCAGAGGGGCCCCGCGGTGAAGGGCCACCTTCGGACGATGTAGAGGATGCTATTAGTATATCGGGGAGGGGGGGGGGAGGAGGGGCTAGAACCCGACATTGCCCAATTTCCAAAATGAGGGTGCTTTGCACTCCCTCAGCTCGAGCCCTTCGATTTTGCCTTAATAACGTATGTGGTGAGGCTATCAATCGCCTGAGTGTCGAGGCAGGGATTGGCTGGGGAAAACGCCGCTCGCAATGGATCGCGGCGGTGATCGCCTGGAAGCCAGAGCGGCGGTCGCCTGGAAGCCAGAGTGGCGGTCACCTGGAAGCCGAGGCTCCAACGCAGAAAATGGGTGTTCTTCTATTTTGCTCCGGCACGTCCCGTAATCGCTGAACCCGTAAGAAAGCGCTTCAAAGAAAGCAACGCTATCCACGCCTCGTCATCCCGGCCGACCTCCTCGCTTCAACCCGCCTAACTGGCGTGGCTCTTATCTACGCTACACGTTTAACGGTTTGTGCGCAAGGGCGAGAGTTCCAGGGGCATCTATCACCAGAGCTGGCAGAAACCTACTACGGAACAAGTTCTGGGGGTACGGATTCACGAAAAATGCTCTTCCTGGTATGCTTAAGGCCGGTTCCAAACGGGATCACGACGGAGCATGATCCAGTTAGGGTTAAGTGTACGTGCAGATCATGATTAATTCACTCTTAACGGGATTGTGACCCTTCGGGTCACGAAGCACAGACGTTTTGCTTCAGCAACACAAACCGGTGTGCTCGAGGTCTCTCGTTTAGCATGGAGTCCGCCGTCTCGACGGTCGCAGATGCCTCCACTAGTAGTGGAGCTTGTGTGAGCACACACTGGACTGCTGTACAGAAGGCAGGCAGCAAGCGCACAGTTCCTCCGCCCTCGTCGGACGTCTACAGCACTTGGACGGTAGATCAACTAAAGTTAGAGTGTACCGCGCGTAAGCTTTCTGTGGCGAAGAATACCAACAAGGCCGATCGAGTTACTATCCTTCAGGGGTACGATGAGTCCCAGAATGCCATGGAGCTGCTACTGGACCGTCAGCGGCAGGCCAAACGTGGTAGGGGGCCTTCTGCAGAGACCACTCAACGCAGAAGCAAGCACTGTTTGTATCGCCTGCTCAACGTACTCTTCTCTGAAGATTTTTTGAGAAATTTATCACATCTGGTGACGCACTTACACGGCGTGAGCTAGATGAGGGTGGTCGGGAGTTCTGGGAGCAGGTGGCCGAAGCTTTCAGTACATTTAACGATGACTTCGACCGTCTTGTGTCTCCAGACTCGTTGTTTGAGGGTATTGAACCGCAGTTAATTACGGCTCATTCCGGTGCAAAACTTAAGTCTATGTGGAAGGAATGTAATTCGCGTTTCGCCGCAGCCGAAGGAAGATGCAAATTATCAGGTTCACATGACGAATTTTGGCAATTTTGCCAAGGAGATAAAGTAGCCATGTACGTTCACCTGTGGTGTGAAGAACGCGGTTCAGGTCGGGAATTTTGTGCTACTTGTATTTACGAGGATAACGAAGATGACGAATCAAAAGAGCGGGGGCCAAGTGAAAAGAAGCAGAAAGTGAATAGGAAGCGGCAAAAACAAGATGATCAACGAAAGAGTCTCGATTCCGTTTCCATTCTCACTGAAGCTGTTAACAAACTCGTCGAGATTGAAGTATCAAGTGCAAAAGGAGCATTAATTGAGGAGAAAACCGCTGTTGCACGTCTTCAACGCGAGAAGATGGAGAGAGATGTATTGGTGGAGAAAATAGCCGCTGTGGATGGAATTTTAGCTCGTCGCCGTCAAGCATTGCACGATCTCGACTTACGCATCCATGAGAACGGACTTAAAGGGATGGACGTCGCTGATCTAGAACGTGAACGTGAGTCTGCATTTCGGCGCGTTCAGACTGCGCAGGAGAAATCGGACGAGCTTCAAGATCACATAATGAGGGACTAACGGATCAATGTATATTTGTTTTTACCTTAATATCCCGATTGGTTTTTATTTACTTAAAGGCCTTGCTAAATTGTATCTCTGAATGTGCTCTAAAACCACTTTGCGAAAGATATGACCGTTTACAACCTGCATATTATCTTTACCCGTGTCGTCAGCTACTGTGGGCAAAGAGCTGCAGTTTTCCATTGCGCTAAATTCTCTTGACGCGGCATTGCTTGGTCCTCCACTTTCCGGTTGAGAAATGCGCTCGTTTATACAGTAATTATGTAATTTCATACAAGTTTTGATAACGAGCCCTGCATGTACATAGTCCACTGCCAGTGGCCTCTTAAATATTTGCCACTTATTAACCAGGAGACCGAAGGACATTTCAATTCGAATGCGTAGTTGGGATATATAAAAATTGTAGTCGGAATAATCTCTGGTTTTGATCTCCGGTTTCGTAAAGGGCACCAGCACGGATGATGACAATGGGTACGCGTTGTCACCGATGACATAATACCCAAAGGGTAAATTGGAGATAGCAGTGTGCAATGGCCACTTTTTAAAAGCAACACTATCCGAAACCTTTCCTGGTGAGTTAAAACAATAACCGGTAAATCTGCACGCTGCGTCACACATGGCCTGCACATTTATACCGTAGCACAAGTAGTGACCCGAAAAGAAAGCTGATACGTCGGGGACTTCATTTGCACTTGGAGCTTTTATAGTGCACAACCACCCATCCACACAACCAACACAACCCGTAAGAATGTTGTATGTACTGATATCTGCAAATTGTGATGCTGCTCGAGTAATAGATTCCATGTCGTAAACAGGAGCCGTAATTTGATATCTAGGGTCATCACATATTGCATTCATCACTTCAATAACAGCAGAATAAAATTCAGAGGTGCTAACACCGGCCAGAGCTCGAATTGCATGATAAGAACCTCCAGCGAGCCATGATATAGTCATTTGTACCTTGTTTACTGGCGTTACTGGTCCGATACCAGTTCTGTTCCGTGACTTCAATTGATCGCGTTCTAAGACAGGCTTTAGAGATTCAACGAGCCGCTCGAATGCTATAACATTCATTCTATAATAACGATCGAATTGTCCTTCTTGCACTAGTCGATCTCGATGCGGCTCCCACTCCAAACATTTGCGTGAAACAACGTTCGATCTACGTCGACGACGTAATTCGCTCACAGCAACTACAACGGCGAGACAGACCACAATGCGAGATACTTTCATTGTCTTTCTCTTGAATGGTGCCCGTGACCCCTGATCCCAAAGTGAGTGATGATCCCAATTTGGGATCATCGATTGTAACTAAAAATAAACATATGTATTTTTTTTAGCCAATCAGGTATCGAGTTTGTAGATCATGATCCGATGATGATCCCGTTAGGAACCGGCCTTACAGTCCTTAAGAGCGCACTTCGGATATATCCAAAAGCCAGCAGTCGAAGCTGTGTTTAACGAGCCTCCAGAGGGGCCCCGCGGTGAAGGGCCACCTTCGGACGATGTAGAGGATGCTATTAGTATATCGGGGAGGGGGGGAGGAGGGGCTAGAACCCGACATTGCCCAATTTCCAAAATGTGGGTGCTTTGCACTCCCTCAGCTCGAGCCCTTCGATTTTGCCTTAATAACGTATGTGGTGAGGCTATCAATCGCCTGAGTGTCGAGGCAGGGATTGGCTGGGGAAAACGCCGCTCGCAATGGATCGCGGCGGTGATCGCCTGGAAGCCAGAGCGGCGGTGATCGCCTGGAAGCCAGAGCGGCGGTCGCCTGGAAGCCAGAGTGGCGGTCACCTGGAAGCCGAGGCTCCAACGCAGAAAATGGGTGTTCTTCTATTTTGCTCCGGCACGTCCCGTAATCGCTGAGCCCGCAAGAAAGCGCTTCAAAGAAAGCAACGCTATCCACGCCTCGTCATCCCGGCCGACCTCCTCGCTTCAACCCGCCTAACTGGCGTGGCGCTTATCTACGCTACACGTTTAATGATTTGGCCACAAGGGCGAGAGATTCAGGGGCATCTATCACCGGAGCTGGCAGAAACCTACTATGGAACAAGTTCGGGGGGTACGGATTCACGAAACATGCTCTTCCTCGTATGCTTAACGGTCCTTAAGAGCGCACGTCGGATATATCCACAAGCCAGCAGTCGAAGCTGTGTTTAACGAGCCTCCAGAGGGGCCCCGCGGTGAAGGGCCACCTTCGGACGATGTAGAGGATGCTATTAGTATATCGGGGAGGGGGGGGGGAGGAGGGGCTAGAACCCGACATTGCCCAATTTCCAAAATGTGGGTGCTTTGCACTCCCTCAGCTCGAGCCCTTCGATTTTGCCTTAATAACGTATGTGGTGAGGCTATAAATTGCCTGAGTGTCGAGGCAGGGATTGGCTGGGGAAAACGCCGCTCGCAATGGATCGCGGCGGTGATCGCCTGGAAGCCGAGGCCCCAACGCAGAAAATGGGTGTTCTTCTATTTTTCGCCGGCACGTCCCGTAATCGCTGAACCCGTAAGAAAGCGCTTCAAAGAAAGCAACGCTATCCACGCCTCGTCATCCCGGCCGACCTCCTCGCTTCAACCCGCCTAACTGGCGTGGCTCTTATCTACGCTACACGTTTAATGGTTTGTCCACAAGGGCGAGAGATTCAGGGGCATCTATCACCGGAGCTGGCAGAAACCTACTACGGAACAAGTTCTGGGGGTACGGATTCACGAAACATGCTCTTCCTCGTATGCTTAACGGTCCTTAAGAGCGCACGTCGGATATATCCACAAGCCAGCAGTCGAAGCTGTGTTTAACGAGCCTCCAGAGGGGCCCCGCGGTGAAGGGCCACCTTCGGACGATGTAGAGGATGCTATTAGTATATCGGGGAGGGGGGGAGGAGGGGCTAGAACCCGACATTGCCCAATTTCCAAAATGTGGGTGCTTTGCACTCCCTCAGCTCGAGCCCTTCGATTTTGCCTTAATAACGTATGTGGTGAGGCTATCAATCGCCTGAGTGTCGAGGCAGGGATTGGCTGGGGAAAACGCCGCTCGCAATGGATCGCGGCGGTGATCGCCTGGAAGCCGAGGCTCCAACGCAGAAAATGGGTGTTCTTCTATTTTTCGCCGGCACGTCCCGTAATCGCTGAACCCGTAAGAAAGCGCTTCAAAGAAAGCAACGCTATCCACGCCTCGTCATCCCGGCCGACCTCCTCGCTTCAACCCGCCTAACTGGCGTGGCTCTTATCTACGCTACACGTTTAATGGTTTGTCCACAAGGGCGAGAGATTCAGGGGCATCTATCACCGGAGCTGGCAGAAACCTACTACGGAACAAGTTCTGGGGGTACGGATTCACGAAACATGCTCTTCCTCGTATGCTTAACGGTCCTTAAGAGCGCACGTCGGATATATCCACAAGCCAGCAGTCGAAGCTGTGTTTAACGAGCCTCCAGAGGGGCCCCGCGGTGAAGGGCCACCTTCGGACAATGTAGAGGATGCTATTAGTATATCGGGGAGGGGGGGAGGAGGGGCTAGAACCCGACATTGCCCAATTTCCAAAATGTGGGTGCTTTGCACTCCCTCAGCTCGAGCCCTTCGATTTTGCCTTAATAACGTATGTGGTGACGCTATCAATCGCCTGAGTGTCGAGGCAGGGATTGGCTGGGGAACACGCCGCTCGCAATGGATCGCGGCGGTGATCGCCTGGAAGCCAGAGCGGCGGTCGCCAGGAAGCCAGAGTGGCGGTCACCTGGAAGCCGAGGCTCCAACGCAGAAAATGGGTGTTCTTCTATTTTGCTCCGGCACGTCCCGTAATCGCTGAGCCCGCAAGAAAGCGCTTCAAAGAAAGCAACGCTATCCACGCCTCGTCATCCCGGCCGACCTCCTCGCTTCAACCCGCCTAACTGGCGTGGCTCTTATCTACGCTACACGTTTAATGGTTTGTCCACAAGGGCGAGAGATTCAGGGGCATCTATCACCGCAGCTGGCAGAAACCTACTACGGAACAAGTTCGAAGAGTACAGAGTCACGAAACATGCTCTTCCTCGTATGCTTAACGCTTTCTATAGCGCCCACGTCGAATATATCCACAAGCCAGCAGTCGAAGCTGTGTTTAATGAGCCTCCAAAGGGGCCCCGCGGTGAAGGGCCACCTTCGGACGATGTAGAGGATGCTATTAGTATATCGGGGAGGGGGGGGGGGGGGAGGGGCTAGAACCCGACATTGCCCAATTTCCAAAATGTGGGTGCTTTGCACTCCCTCAGCTCGAGCCCTTCGATTTTGCCTTAATAACGTATGTGGTGACGCTATCAATCGCCTGAGTGTCGAGGCAGGGATTGGCTGGGGAAAACGCCGCTCGCAATGGATCGCGGCGGTGATCGCCTGGAAGCCGAGGCCCCAACGCAGAAAATGGGTGTTCTTCTATTTTGCTCCGGCACGTCCCGTAATCGCTGAACCCGTAAGAAAGCGCTTCAAAGAAAGCAACGCTATCCACGCCTCGTCATCCCGGCCGACCTCCTCGCTTCAACCCGCCTAACTGGCGTGGCTCTTATCTACGCTACACGTTTAATGGTTTGTCCACAAGGGCGAGAGATTCAGGGGCATCTATCACCGGAGCTGGCAGAAACCTACTACGGAACAAGTTCTGGGGGTACGGATTCACGAAACATGCTCTTCCTCGTATGCTTAACGGTCCTTAAGAGCGCACGTCGGATATATCCACAAGCCAGCAGTCGAAGCTGTGTTTAACGAGCCTCCAGAGGGGCCCCGCGGTGAAGGGCCACCTTCGGACGATGTAGAGGATGCTATTAGTATATCGGGGAGGGGGGGGAGGAGGGGCTAGAACCCGACATTGCCCAATTTCCAAAATGTGGGTGCTTTGCACTCCCTCAGCTCGAGCCCTTCGATTTTGCCTTAATAACGTATGTGGTGACGCTATCAATCGCCTGAGTGTCGAGGCAGGGATTGGCTGGGGAAAACGCCGCTCGCAATGGATCGCGGCGGTGATCGCCTGGAAGCCAGAGCGGCGGTCGCCTGGAAGCCAGAGTGGCGGTCACCTGGAAGCCGAGGCTCCAACGCAGAAAATGGGTGTTCTTCTATTTTGCTCCGGCACGTCCCGTAATCGCTGAACCCGTAAGAAAGCGCTTCAAAGAAAGCAACGCTATCCACGCCTCGTCATCCCGGCCGACCTCCTCGCTTCAACCCGCCTAACTGGCGTGGCTCTTATCTACGCTACACGTTTAATGGTTTGTCCACAAGGGCGAGAGATTCAGGGGCATCTATCACCGGAGCTGGCAGAAACCTACTACGGAACAAGTTCGGGGGGTACGGATTCACGAAACATGCTCTTCCTCGTATGCTTAACGGTCCTTAAGAGCGCACGTCGGATATATCCACAAGCCAGCAGTCGAAGCTGTGTTTAACGAGCCTCCACAGGGGCCCCGCGGTGAAGGGCCACCTTCGGACGATGTAGAGGATGCTATTAGTATATCGGGGAGGGGGGGAGGAGGGGCTAGAACCCGACATTGCCCAATTTCCAAAATGTGGGTGCTTTGCACTCCCTCAGCTCGAGCCCTTCGATTTTGCCTTAATAACGTATGTGGTGACGCTATCAATCGCCTGAGTGTCGAGGCAGGGATTGGCTGGGGAAAACGCCGCTCGCAATGGATCGCGGCGGTGATCGCCTGGAAGCCAGAGCGGCGGTCGCCTGGAAGCCAGAGTGGCGGTCACCTGGAAGCCGAGGCTCCAACGCAGAAAATGGGTGTTCTTCTATTTTGCTCCGGCACGTCCCGTAATCGCTGAACCCGTAAGAAAGCGCTTCAAAGAAAGCAACGCTATCCACGCCTCGTCATCCCGGCCGACCTCCTCGCTTCAACCCGCCTAACTGGCGTGGCTCTTATCTACGCTACACGTTTAATGATTTGGCCACAAGGGCGAGAGATTCAGGGGCATCTATCACCGCAGCTGGCAGAAACCTACTACGGAACAAGTTCGAAGAGTACAGAGTCACGAAACATGCTCTTCCTCGTATGCTTAACGCTTTCTATAGCGCCCACGTCGAATATATCCACAAGCCAGCAGTCGAAGCTGTGTTTAACGAGCCTCCAGAGGGGCCCCGCGGTAAAGGGCCACCTTCGGACGATGTAGAGGATGCTATTAGTATATCGGGGAGGGGGGAGGAGGGGCTAGAACCCGACATTGCCCAATTTCCAAAATGTGGGTGCTTTGCGCTCCCTCAGCTCGAGCCTTTCGATTTTGCCTTAATAACGTATGTGGTGAGGCTATAAATCGCCTGAGTGTCGAGGCAGGGATTGGCTGGGGAAAACGCCGCTCGCAATGGATCGCGGCGGTGATCGCCTGGAAGCCAGAGTGGCGGTCACCTGGAAGCCGAGGCTCCAACGCAGAAAATGGGTGTTCTTCTATTTTGCTCCGGCACGTCCCGTAATCGCTGAACCCGTAAGAAAGCGCTTCAAAGAAAGCAACGCTATCCACGCCTCGTCATCCCGGCCGACCTCCTCGCTTCAACCCGCCTAACTGGCGTGGCTCTTATCTACGCTACACGTTTAATGGTTTGTCCACAAGGGCGAGAGATTCAGGGGCATCTATCACCGCAGCTGGCAGAAACCTACTACGGAACAAGTTCGAAGAGTACAGAGTCACGAAACATGCTCTTCCTCGTATGCTTAACGCTTTCTATAGCGCCCACGTCGAATATATCCACAAGCCAGCAGTCGAAGCTGCATTTAACGAGCCTCCAGAGGGGCCCCGCGGTAAAGGGCCACCTTCGGACGATGTAGAGGATGCTATTAGTATATCGGGGAGGGGGGGAGGAGGGCTAGAACCCGACATTGCCCAATTTCCAAAATGTGGGTGTTTTGCACTCCCTCAGCTCGAGCCCTTCGATTTTTCCTTAATAACGTATGTGGTGAGGCTATAAATCGCCTGGGTGTCGAGGCAGGGATTGGCTGGGGAACACGCCGCTCGCAATGGATCGCGGCGGTGATCGCCTGGAAGCCAGAGCGGCGGTGATCGCCTGGAAGCCAGAGTGGCGGTCACCTGGAAGCCGAGGCTCCAACGCAGAAAATGGGTGTTCTTCTATTTTGCTCCGGCACGTCCCGTAATCGCTGAACCCGTAAGAAAGCGCTTCAAAGAAAGCAACGCTATCCACGCCTCGTCATCCCGGCCGACCTCCTCGCTTCAACCCGCCTAACTGGCGTGGCTCTTATCTACGCTACACGTTTAATGGTTTGTCCACAAGGGCGAGAGATTCAGGGGCATCTATCACCGGAGCTGGCAGAAACCTACTACGGAACAAGTTCGAAGAGTACAGAGTCACGAAACATGCTCTTCCTCGTATGCTTAACGCTTTCTATAGCGCCCACGTCGAATATATCCACAAGCCAGCAGTCGAAGCTGTGTTTAACGAGCCTCCAGAGGGGCCCCGCGGTAAAGGGCCACCTTCGGACGATGTAGAGGATGCTATTAGTATATCGGGGAGGGGGGGGGAGGAGGGGCTAGAACCCGACATTGCCCAATTTCCAAAATGTGGGTGCTTTGCACTCCCTCAGCTCGAGCCCTTCGATTTTGCCTTAATAACGTATGTGGTGACGCTATCAATCGCCTGAGTGTCGAGGCAGGGATTGGCTGGGGAACACGCCGCTCGCAATGGATCGCGGCGGTGATCGCCTGGAAGCCAGAGCGGCGGTGATCGCCTGGAAGCCAGAGCGGCGGTGATCGCCTGGAAGCCAGAGTGGCGGTCACCTGGAAGCCGAGGCTCCAACGCAGAAAATGGGTGTTCTTCTATTTTGCTCCGGCACGTCCCGTAATCGCTGAACCCGTAAGAAAGCGCTTCAAAGAAAGCAACGCTATCCACGCCTCGTCATCCCGGCCGACCTCCTCGCTTCAACCCGCCTAACTGGCGTGGCTCTTATCTACGCTACACGTTTAATGGTTTGTCCACAAGGGCGAGAGATTCAGGGGCATCTATCACCGCAGCTGGCAGAAACCTACTACGGAACAAGTTCTGGGGGTACAGAGTCACGAAACATGCTCTTCCTCGTATGCTTAACGCTTTCTATAGCGCCCACGTCGAATATATCCACAAGCCAGCAGTCGAAGCTGCGTTTAACGAGCCTCCAGAGGGGCCCCGCGGTAAAGGGCCACCTTCGGACGATGTAGAGGATGCTATTAGTATATCGGGGAGGGGGGGAGGAGGGCTAGAACCCGACATTGCCCAATTTCCAAAATGTGGGTGCTTTGCGCTCCCTCAGCTCGAGCCTTTCGATTTTGCCTTAATAACGTATGTGGTGAGGCTATAAATCGCCTGAGTGTCGAGGCAGGGATTGGCTGGGGAACACGCCGCTCGCAATGGATCGCGGCGGTGATCGCCTGGAAGCCAGAGTGGCGGTCACCTGGAAGCCGAGGCTCCAACGCAGAAAATGGGTGTTCTTCTATTTTGCTCCGGCACGTCCCGTAATCGCTGAACCCGTAAGAAAGCGCTTCAAAGAAAGCAACGCTATCCACGCCTCGTCATCCCGGCCGACCTCCTCGCTTCAACCCGCCTAACTGGCGTGGCTCTTATCTACGCTACACGTTTAATGGTTTGTCCACAAGGGCGAGAGATTCAGGGGCATCTATCACCGGAGCTGGCAGAAACCTACTACGGAACAAGTTCGAAGAGTACAGAGTCACGAAACATGCTCTTCCTCGTATGCTTAACGCTTTCTATAGCGCCCACGTCGAATATATCCACAAGCCAGCAGTCGAAGCTGTGTTTAACGAGCCTCCACAGGGGCCCCGCGGTGAAGGGCCACCTTCGGACGATGTAGAGGATGCTATTAGTATATCGGGGAGGGGGGGGGAGGGGCTAGAACCCGACATTGCCCAATTTCCAAAATGTGGGTGCTTTGCACTCCCTCAGCTCGAGCCCTTCGATTTTGCCTTAATAACGTATGTGGTGACGCTATCAATCGCCTGAGTGTCGAGGCAGGGATTGGCTGGGGAACACGCCGCTCGCAATGGATCGCGGCGGTGATCGCCTGGAAGCCAGAGCGGCGGTGATCGCCTGGAAGCCAGAGCGGCGGTGATCGCCTGGAAGCCAGAGTGGCGGTCACCTGGAAGCCGAGGCTCCAACGCAGAAAATGGGTGTTCTTCTATTTTGCTCCGGCACGTCCCGTAATCGCTGAACCCGTAAGAAAGCGCTTCAAAGAAAGCAACGCTATCCACGCCTCGTCATCCCGGCCGACCTCCTCGCTTCAACCCGCCTAACTGGCGTGGCTCTTATCTACGCTACACGTTTAATGGTTTGTCCACAAGGGCGAGAGATTCAGGGGCATCTATCACCGGAGCTGGCAGAAACCTACTACGGAACAAGTTTTGGGGGTACGGATTCACGAAACATGCTCTTCCTCGTATGCTTAACGGTCCTTAAGAGCGCACGTCGGATATATCCACAAGCCAGCAGTCGAAGCTGTGTTTAACGAGCCTCCAGAGGGGCCCCGCGGTGAAGGGCCACCTTCGGACGATGTAGAGGATGCTATTAGTATATCGGGGAGGGGGGGAGGAGGGGCTAGAACCCGACATTGCCCAATTTCCAAACTGTGGGTGCTTTGCGCTCCCTCAGCTCGAGCCTTTCGATTTTGCCTTAATAACGTATGTGGTGAGGCTATAAATCGCCTGTGTGTCGAGGCAGTGATTGGCTGAGGATAAGGCTGCTCGCAATGGATCGCGGCCGTGATCGCCTGGAAGCCGAGCCGGTGATCGCCTGGAAGCTGAGGCCTCAACGCAGAAAATGGGTGTTCTTCTATTTTGCTCCGGCACGTCCCGTAATCGCTGAACCCGTAAGAAAGCGCTTCAAAGAAAGCAACGCTATCCACGCCTCGTCATCCCGGCCGACCTCCTCGCTTCAACCCGCCTAACTGGCGTGGCTCTTATCTACGCTACACGTTTAATGGTTTGTCCACAAGGGCGAGAGATTCAGGGGCATCTATCACCGGAGCTGGCAGAAACCTACTACGGAACAAGTTTTGGGGGTACGGATTCACGAAACATGCTCTTCCTCGTATGCTTAACGGTCCTTAAGAGCGCACGTCGGATATATCCACAAGCCAGCAGTCGAAGCTGTGTTTAACGAGCCTCCAGAGGGGCCCCGCGGTGAAGGGCCACCTTCGGACGATGTAGAGGATGCTATTAGTATATCGGGGAGGGGGGGAGGAGGGGCTAGAACCCGACATTGCCCAATTTCCAAACTGTGGGTGCTTTGCGCTCCCTCAGCTCGAGCCTTTCGATTTTGCCTTAATAACGTATGTGGTGAGGCTATAAATCGCCTGTGTGTCGAGGCAGTGATTGGCTGAGGATAAGGCTGCTCGCAATGGATCGCGGCCGTGATCGCCTGGAAGCCGAGCCGGTGATCGCCTGGAAGCTGAGGCCTCAACGCAGAAAATGGGTGTTCTTCTATTTTGCTCCGGCACGTCCCGTAATCGCTGAACCCGTAAGAAAGCGCTTCAAAGAAAGCAACGCTATCCACGCCTCGTCATCCCGGCCGACCTCCTCGCTTCAACCCGCCTAACTGGCGTGGCTCTTATCTACGCTACACGTTTAATGGTTTGTCCACAAGGGCGAGAGATTCAGGGGCATCTATCACCGGAGCTGGCAGAAACCTACTACGGAACAAGTTCTGGGGGTACGGATTCACGAAACATGCTCTTCCTCGTATGCTTAACGGTCCTTAAGAGCGCACGTCGGATATATCCACAAGCCAGCAGTCGAAGCTGTGTTTAACGAGCCTCCAGAGGGGCCCCGCGGTGAAGGGCCACCTTCGGACGATGTAGAGGATGCTATTAGTATATCGGGGAGGGGGGGAGGAGGGGCTAGAACCCGACATTGCCCAATTTCCAAACTGTGGGTGCTTTGCGCTCCCTCAGCTCGAGCCTTTCGATTTTGCCTTAATAACGTATGTGGTGAGGCTATAAATCGCCTGAGTGTCGAGGCAGGGATTGGCTGGGGAAAACGCCGCTCGCAATGGATCGCGGCGGTGATCGCCTGGAAGCCAGAGTGGCGGTCGCCTGGAAGCCAGAGTGGCGGTCACCTGGAAGCCGAGGCTCCAACGCAGAAAATGGGTGTTCTTCTATTTTGCTCCGGCACGTCCCGTAATCGCTGAACCCGTAAGAAAGCGCTTCAAAGAAAGCAACGCTATCCACGCCTCGTCATCCCGGCCGACCTCCTCGCTTCAACCCGCCTAACTGGCGTGGCTCTTATCTACGCTACACGTTTAATGGTTTGTCCACAAGGGCGAGAGATTCAGGGGCATCTATCACCGGAGCTGGCAGAAACCTACTACGGAACAAGTTTTGGGGGTACGGATTCACGAAACATGCTCTTCCTCGTATGCTTAACGCTTTCTATAGCGCCCACGTCGAATATATCCACAAGCCAGCAGTCGAAGCTGCATTTAACGAGCCTCCAGAGGGGCCCCGCGGTAAAGGGCCACCTTCGGACGATGTAGAGGATGCTATTAGTATATCGGGGAGGGGGGGAGGAGGGGCTAGAACCCGACATTGCCCAATTTCCAAAATGTGGGTGCTTTGCGCTCCCTCAGCTCGAGCCTTTCGATTTTGCCTTAATAACGTATGTGGTGACGCTATCAATCGCCTGAGTGTCGAGGCAGGGATTGGCTGGGGAAAACGCCGCTCGCAATGGATCGCGGCGGTGATCGCCTGGAAGCCAGAGTGGCGGTCGCCTGGAAGCCAGAGTGGCGGTCACCTGGAAGCCGAGGCTCCAACGCAGAAAATGGGTGTTCTTCTATTTTGCTCCGGCACGTCCCGTAATCGCTGAACCCGTAAGAAAGCGCTTCAAAGAAAGCAACGCTATCCACGCCTCGTCATCCCGGCCGACCTCCTCGCTTCAACCCGCCTAACTGGCGTGGCTCTTATCTACGCTACACGTTTAATGGTTTGTCCACAAGGGCGAGAGATTCAGGGGCATCTATCACCGGAGCTGGCAGAAACCTACTACGGAACAAGTTCTGGGGGTACGGATTCACGAAACATGCTCTTCCTCGTATGCTTAACGGTCCTTAAGAGCGCACGTCGGATATATCCACAAGCCAGCAGTCGAAGCTGTGTTTAACGAGCCTCCAGAGGGGCCCCGCGGTGAAGGGCCACCTTCGGACGATGTAGAGGATGCTATTAGTATATCGGGGAGGGGGGGAGGAGGGGCTAGAACCCGACATTGCCCAATTTCCAAAATGTGGGTGCTTTGCGCTCCCTCAGCTCGAGCCTTTCGATTTTGCCTTAATAACGTATGTGGTGAGGCTATAAATCGCCTGAGTGTCGAGGCAGGGATTGGCTGGGGAAAACGCCGCTCGCAATGGATCGCGGCGGTGATCGCCTGGAAGCCAGAGCGGCGGTCGCCTGGAAGCCAGAGTGGCGGTCACCTGGAAGCCGAGGCTCCAACGCAGAAAATGGGTGTTCTTCTATTTTGCTCCGGCACGTCCCGTAATCGCTGAACCCGTAAGAAAGCGCTTCAAAGAAAGCAACGCTATCCACGCCTCGTCATCCCGGCCGACCTCCTCGCTTCAACCCGCCTAACTGGCGTGGCTCTTATCTACGCTACACGTTTAATGGTTTGTCCACAAGGGCGAGAGATTCAGGGGCATCTATCACCGGAGCTGGCAGAAACCTACTACGAAACAAGTTTTGGGGGTACGGATTCACGAAACATGCTCTTCCTCGTATGCTTAACGGTCCTTAAGAGCGCACGTCGGATATATCCACAAGCCAGCAGTCGAAGCTGTGTTTAACGAGCCTCCAGAGGGGCCCCGCGGTGAAGGGCCACCTTCGGACGATGTAGAGGATGCTATTAGTATATCGGGGAGGGGGGGAGGAGGGGCTAGAACCCGACATTGCCCAATTTCCAAACTGTGGGTGCTTTGCGCTCCCTCAGCTCGAGCCTTTCGATTTTGCCTTAATAACGTATGTGGTGAGGCTATAAATCGCCTGTGTGTCGAGGCAGTGATTGGCTGAGGATAAGGCTGCTCGCAATGGATCGCGGCCGTGATCGCCTGGAAGCCGAGCCGGTGATCGCCTGGAAGCTGAGGCCTCAACGCAGAAAATGGGTGTTCTTCTATTTTGCTCCGGCACGTCCCGTAATCGCTGAACCCGTAAGAAAGCGCTTCAAAGAAAGCAACGCTATCCACGCCTCGTCATCCCGGCCGACCTCCTCGCTTCAACCCGCCTAACTGGCGTGGCTCTTATCTACGCTACACGTTTAATGGTTTGTCCACAAGGGCGAGAGATTCAGGGGCATCTATCACCGGAGCTGGCAGAAACCTACTACGGAACAAGTTTTGGGGGTACGGATTCACGAAACATGCTCTTCCTCGTATGCTTAACGGTCCTTAAGAGCGCACGTCGGATATATCCACAAGCCAGCAGTCGAAGCTGTGTTTAACGAGCCTCCAGAGGGGCCCCGCGGTGAAGGGCCACCTTCGGACGATGTAGAGGATGCTATTAGTATATCGGGGAGGGGGGGGAGGAGGGGCTAGAACCCGACATTGCCCAATTTCCAAAATGTGGGTGCTTTGCGCTCCCTCAGCTCGAGCCTTTCGATTTTGCCTTAATAACGTATGTGGTGAGGCTATAAATCGCCTGAGTGTCGAGGCAGGGATTGGCTGGGGAACACGCCGCTCGCAATGGATCGCGGCGGTGATCGCCTGGAAGCCAGAGCGGCGGTGATCGCCTGGAAGCCAGAGTGGCGGTCACCTGGAAGCCGAGGCTCCAACGCAGAAAATGGGTGTTCTTCTATTTTGCTCCGGCACGTCCCGTAATCGCTGAACCCGTAAGAAAGCGCTTCAAAGAAAGCAACGCTATCCACGCCTCGTCATCCCGGCCGACCTCCTCGCTTCAACCCGCCTAACTGGCGTGGCTCTTATCTACGCTACACGTTTAATGGTTTGTCCACAAGGGCGAGAGATTCAGGGGCATCTATCACCGGAGCTGGCAGAAACCTACTACGGAACAAGTTCGGGGGGTACGGATTCACGAAACATGCTCTTCCTCGTATGCTTAACGGTCCTTAAGAGCGCACGTCGGATATATCCACAAGCCAGCAGTCGAAGCTGTGTTTAACGAGCCTCCACAGGGGCCCCGCGGTGAAGGGCCACCTTCGGACGATGTAGAGGATGCTATTAGTATATCGGGGAGGGGGGGAGGAGGGGCTAGAACCCGACATTGCCCAATTTCCAAAATGTGGGTGCTTTGCGCTCCCTCAGCTCGAGCCTTTCGATTTTGCCTTAATAACGTATGTGGTGAGGCTATAAATCGCCTGAGTGTCGAGGCAGGGATTGGCTGGGGAAAACGCCGCTCGCAATGGATCGCGGCGGTGATCGCCTGGAAGCCAGAGTGGCGGTCACCTGGAAGCCGAGGCTCCAACGCAGAAAATGGGTGTTCTTCTATTTTGCTCCGGCACGTCCCGTAATCGCTGAACCCGTAAGAAAGCGCTTCAAAGAAAGCAACGCTATCCACGCCTCGTCATCCCGGCCGACCTCCTCGCTTCAACCCGCCTAACTGGCGTGGCTCTTATCTACGCTACACGTTTAATGGTTTGTCCACAAGGGCGAGAGATTCAGGGGCATCTATCACCGGAGCTGGCAGAAACCTACTACGGAACAAGTTCGGGGGGTACGGATTCACGAAACATGCTCTTCCTCGTATGCTTAACGGTCCTTAAGAGCGCACGTCGGATATATCCACAAGCCAGCAGTCGAAGCTGTGTTTAACGAGCCTCCACAGGGGCCCCGCGGTGAAGGGCCACCTTCGGACGATGTAGAGGATGCTATTAGTATATCGGGGAGGGGGGGAGGAGGGGCTAGAACCCGACATTGCCCAATTTCCAAAATGTGGGTGCTTTGCGCTCCCTCAGCTCGAGCCTTTCGATTTTGCCTTAATAACGTATGTGGTGAGGCTATAAATCGCCTGAGTGTCGAGGCAGGGATTGGCTGGGGAAAACGCCGCTCGCAATGGATCGCGGCGGTGATCGCCTGGAAGCCAGAGTGGCGGTCACCTGGAAGCCGAGGCTCCAACGCAGAAAATGGGTGTTCTTCTATTTTGCTCCGGCACGTCCCGTAATCGCTGAACCCGTAAGAAAGCGCTTCAAAGAAAGCAACGCTATCCACGCCTCGTCATCCCGGCCGACCTCCTCGCTTCAACCCGCCTAACTGGCGTGGCTCTTATCTACGCTACACGTTTAATGGTTTGTCCACAAGGGCGAGAGATTCAGGGGCATCTATCACCGGAGCTGGCAGAAACCTACTACGGAACAAGTTTTGGGGGTACGGATTCACGAAACATGCTCTTCCTCGTATGCTTAACGGTCCTTAAGAGCGCACGTCGGATATATCCACAAGCCAGCAGTCGAAGCTGTGTTTAACGAGCCTCCAGAGGGGCCCCGCGGTGAAGGGCCACCTTCGGACGATGTAGAGGATGCTATTAGTATATCGGGGAGGGGGGGGAGGAGGGGCTAGAACCCGACATTGCCCAATTTCCAAAATGTGGGTGCTTTGCGCTCCCTCAGCTCGAGCCTTTCGATTTTGCCTTAATAACGTATGTGGTGAGGCTATAAATCGCCTGAGTGTCGAGGCAGGGATTGGCTGGGGAAAACGCCGCTCGCAATGGATCGCGGCGGTGATCGCCTGGAAGCCAGAGTGGCGGTCACCTGGAAGCCGAGGCTCCAACGCAGAAAATGGGTGTTCTTCTATTTTGCTCCGGCACGTCCCGTAATCGCTGAACCCGTAAGAAAGCGCTTCAAAGAAAGCAACGCTATCCACGCCTCGTCATCCCGGCCGACCTCCTCGCTTCAACCCGCCTAACTGGCGTGGCTCTTATCTACGCTACACGTTTAATGGTTTGTCCACAAGGGCGAGAGATTCAGGGGCATCTATCACCGGAGCTGGCAGAAACCTACTACGGAACAAGTTTTGGGGGTACGGATTCACGAAACATGCTCTTCCTCGTATGCTTAACGGTCCTTAAGAGCGCACGTCGGATATATCCACAAGCCAGCAGTCGAAGCTGTGTTTAACGAGCCTCCAGAGGGGCCCCGCGGTGAAGGGCCACCTTCGGACGATGTAGAGGATGCTATTAGTATATCGGGGAGGGGGGGAGGAGGGGCTAGAACCCGACATTGCCCAATTTCCAAAATGTGGGTGCTTTGCGCTCCCTCAGCTCGAGCCTTTCGATTTTGCCTTAATAACGTATGTGGTGAGGCTATAAATCGCCTGAGTGTCGAGGCAGGGATTGGCTGGGGAAAACGCCGCTCGCAATGGATCGCGGCGGTGATCGCCTGGAAGCCAGAGTGGCGGTCACCTGGAAGCCGAGGCTCCAACGCAGAAAATGGGTGTTCTTCTATTTTGCTCCGGCACGTCCCGTAATCGCTGAACCCGTAAGAAAGCGCTTCAAAGAAAGCAACGCTATCCACGCCTCGTCATCCCGGCCGACCTCCTCGCTTCAACCCGCCTAACTGGCGTGGCTCTTATCTACGCTACACGTTTAATGGTTTGTCCACAAGGGCGAGAGATTCAGGGGCATCTATCACCGGAGCTGGCAGAAACCTACTACGGAACAAGTTTTGGGGGTACGGATTCACGAAACATGCTCTTCCTCGTATGCTTAACGGTCCTTAAGAGCGCACGTCGGATATATCCACAAGCCAGCAGTCGAAGCTGTGTTTAACGAGCCTCCAGAGGGGCCCCGCGGTGAAGGGCCACCTTCGGACGATGTAGAGGATGCTATTAGTATATCGGGGAGGGGGGGAGGAGGGGCTAGAACCCGACATTGCCCAATTTCCAAAATGTGGGTGCTTTGCGCTCCCTCAGCTCGAGCCCTTCGATTTTGCCTTAATAGCGTATGTGGTGAGGCTATAAATCGCCTGTGTGTCGAGGCAGTGATTGGCTGAGGATAAGGCTGCTCGCAATGGATCGCGGCCGTGATCGCCTGGAAGCCGAGCCGGTGATCGCCTGGAAGCTGAGGCCTCAACGCAGAAAATGGGTGTTCTTCTATTTTGCTCCGGCACGTCCCGTAATCGCTGAACCCGTAAGAAAGCGCTTCAAAGAAAGCAACGCTATCCACGCCTCGTCATCCCGGCCGACCTCCTCGCTTCAACCCGCCTAACTGGCGTGGCTCTTATCTACGCTACACGTTTAATGGTTTGTCCACAAGGGCGAGAGATTCAGGGGCATCTATCACCGGAGCTGGCAGAAACCTACTACGGAACAAGTTTTGGGGGTACGGATTCACGAAACATGCTCTTCCTCGTATGCTTAACGGTCCTTAAGAGCGCACGTCGGATATATCCACAAGCCAGCAGTCGAAGCTGTGTTTAACGAGCCTCCAGAGGGGCCCCGCGGTGAAGGGCCACCTTCGGACGATGTAGAGGATGCTATTAGTATATCGGGGAGGGGGGGGGGAGGGGCTAGAACCCGACATTGCCCAATTTCCAAAATGTGGGTGCTTTGCGCTCCCTCAGCTCGAGCCTTTCGATTTTGCCTTAATAACGTATGTGGTGAGGCTATAAATCGCCTGAGTGTCGAGGCAGGGATTGGCTGGGGGAAACGCCGCTCGCAATGGATCGCGGCGGTGATCGCCTGGAAGCCAGAGTGGCGGTCACCTGGAAGCCGAGGCTCCAACGCAGAAAATGGGTGTTCTTCTATTTTGCTCCGGCACGTCCCGTAATCGCTGAGCCCGTAAGAAAGCGCTTC
Source organism: Phytophthora betacei (assembly GCA_011320135.1). Taxonomy (NCBI): domain Eukaryota; phylum Oomycota; class Peronosporomycetes; order Peronosporales; family Peronosporaceae; genus Phytophthora; species Phytophthora betacei. Next base: position 54,153 of record JAANHX010000010.1, read on the forward strand.
AAAGAAAGCAACGCTATCCACGCCTCGTCATCCCGGCCGACCTCCTCGCTTCAACCCGCCTAACTGGCGTGGCTCTTATCTACACTACACGTTTAATGGTTTGTCCACAAGGGCGAGAGATTCAGGGGCATCTATCACCGCAGCTGGCAGAAACCTACTAAGGAACAAGTTCGAAGAGTACAGAGTCACGTAACATGCTCTTCCTCGTATGCTTAACGCTTTCTATAGCGCCCACGTCGAATATATCCACAAGCCAGCAGTCGAAGCTGCATTTAACGAGCCTCCAGAGGGGCCCCGCGGTAAAGGGCCACCTTCGGACGATGTAGAGGATGCTATTAGTATATCGGGGAGGGGGGGAGGAGGGGCTAGAACCCGACATTGCCCAATTTCCAAAATGTGGGTGCTTTGCGCTCCCTCAGCTCGAGCCCTTCGATTTTGCCTTAATAACGTATGTGGTGAGGCTATAAATCGCCTGAGTGTCGAGGCAGTGATTGGCTGAGGATAAGGCTGCTCGCAATGGATCGCGGCCGTGATCGCCTGGAAGCCGAGCCGGTGATCGCCTGGAAGCTGAGGCCCCAACGCAGAAAATGGGTGTTCTTCTATTTTGCTCCGGCACGTCCCGTAATCGCTGAACCCGTAAGAAAGCGCTTCAAAGAAAGCAACGCTATCCACGCCTCGTCATCCCGGCCGACCTCCTCGCTTCAACCCGCCTAACTGGCGTGGCTCTTATCTACGCTACACGTTTAATGGTTTGTCCACAAGGGCGAGAGATTCAGGGGCATCTATCACCGCAGCTGGCAGAAACCTACTACGGAACAAGTTCGAAGAGTACAGAGTCACGAAACATGCTCTTCCTCGTATGCTTAACGCTTTCTATAGCGCCCACGTCGAATATATCCACAAGCCAGCAGTCGAAGCTGTGTTTAACGAGCCTCCAGAGGGGCCCCGCGGTGAAGGGCCACCTTCGGACGATGTAGAGGATGCTATTAGTATATCGGGGAGGGGGGGAGGAGGGGCTAGAACCCGACATTGCCCAATTTCCAAAATGTGGGTGCTTTGCGCTCCCTCAGCTCGAGCCCTTCGATTTTGCCTTAATAACGTATGTGGTGACGCTATCAATCGCCTGAGTGTCGAGGCAGTGATTGGCGGAGGATAAGGCTGCTCGCAACGGATCGCGGTGGTGATCGCCTGGAAGCCAGAGTGGCGGTCGCCTGGAAGCCAGAGTGGCGGTCACCTGGAAGCCGAGGCTCCAACGCAGAAAATGGGTGTTCTTCTATTTTGCTCCGGCACGTCCCGTAATCGCTGAACCCGTAAGAAAGCGCTTCAAAGAAAGCAACGCTATCCACGCCTCGTCATCCCGGCCGACCTCCTCGCTTCAACCCGCCTAACTGGCGTGGCTCTTATCTACGCTACACGTTTAATGGTTTGTCCACAAGGGCGAGAGATTCAGGGGCATCTATCACCGGAGCTGGCAGAAACCTACTACGGAACAAGTTCGAAGAGTACAGAGTCACGAAACATGCTCTTCCTCGTATGCTTAACGCTTTCTATAGCGCCCACGTCGAATATATCCACAAGCCAGCAGTCGAAGCTGCATTTAACGAGCCTCCACAGGGGCCCCGCGGTAAAGGGCCACCTTCGGACGATGTAGAGGATGCTATTAGTATATCGGGGAGGGGGGGAGGAGGGGCTAGAACCCGACATTGCCCAATTTCCAAAATGTGGGTGCTTTGCGCTCCCTCAGCTCGAGCCCTTCGATTTTGCCTTAATAGCGTATGTGGTGAGGCTATAAACCGCCTGAGTGTCGAGGCAGGGATTGGCTGGGGAACACGCCGCTCGCAATGGATCGCGGCGGTGATCGCCTGGAAGCCAGAGTGGCGGTCACCTGGAAGCCGAGGCTCCAACGCAGAAAATGGGTGTTCTTCTATTTTGCTCCGGCACGTCCCGTAATCGCTGAACCCGTAAGAAAGCGCTTCAAAGAAAGCAACGCTATCCACGCCTCGTCATCCCGGCCGACCTCCTCGCTTCAACCCGCCTAACTGGCGTGGCTCTTATCTACGCTACACGTTTAATGATTTGGCCACAAGGGCGAGAGATTCAGGGGCATCTATCACCGGAGCTGGCAGAAACCTACTACGGAACAAGTTCTGGGGGTACGGATTCACGAAACATGCTCTTCCTCGTATGCTTAACGGTCCTTAAGAGCGCACGTCGGATATATCCACAAGCCAGCAGTCGAAGCTGTGTTTAACGAGCCTCCAGAGGGGCCCCGCGGTGAAGGGCCACCTTCGGACGATGTAGAGGATGCTATTAGTATATCGGGGAGGGGGGGAGGAGGGGCTAGAACCCGACATTGCCCAATTTCCAAAATGTGGGTGCTTTGCGCTCCCTCAGCTCGAGCCCTTCGATTTTGCCTTAATAGCGTATGTGGTGAGGCTATAAATCGCCTGTGTGTCGAGGCAGTGATTGGCTGAGGATAAGGCTACTCGCAACGGATCGCGGCGGTGATCGCCTGGAAGCCGAGGCCCCAACAAAAAAAATTGGTGTTCTTCTATTTTTCGCCGGCACGTCCCGTAATCTCTGAACCCGTAAGAAAGCGCTTCAAAGAAAGCAACGCTATCCACGCCTCGTCATCCCGGCCGACCTCCTCGCTTCAACCCGCCTAACTGGCGTGGCTCTTATCTACGCTACACGTTTAATGATTTGGCCACAAGGGCGAGAGATTCAGGGGCATCTATCACCGGAGCTGGCAGAAACCTACTACGGAACAAGTTTTGGGGGTACGGATTCACGAAACATGCTCTTCCTGGTATGCTTAACGGTCCTTAAGAGCGCACGTCGGATATATCCACAAGCCAGCAGTCGAAGCTGTGTTTAACGAGCCTCCAGAGGGGCCCCGCGGTAAAGGGCCACCTTCGGACGATGTAGAGGATGCTATTAGTATATCGGGGAGGGGGGGAGGAGGGGCTAGAACCCGACATTGCCCAATTTCCAAAATGTGGGTGCTTTGCGCTCCCTCAGCTCGAGCCCTTCGATTTTGCCTTAATAGCGTATGTGGTGAGGCTATAAATCGCCTGTGTGTCGAGGCAGTGATTGGCTGGGGAAAACGCCGCTCGCAATGGATCGCGGCGGTGATCGCCTGGAAGCCAGAGTGGCGGTCACCTGGAAGCCGAGGCTCCAACGCAGAAAATGGGTGTTCTTCTATTTTGCTCCGGCACGTCCCGTAATCGCTGAACCCGTAAGAAAGCGCTTCAAAGAAAGCAACGCTATCCACGCCTCGTCATCCCGGCCGACCTCCTCGCTTCAACCCGCCTAACTGGCGTGGCTCTTATCTACGCTACACGTTTAATGGTTTGTCCACAAGGGCGAGAGATTCAGGGGCATCTATCACCGGAGCTGGCAGAAACCTACTACGGAACAAGTTCTGGGGGTACGGATTCACGAAACATGCTCTTCCTCGTATGCTTAACGCTTTCTATAGCGCCCACGTCGGATATATCCACAAGCCAGCAGTCGAAGCTGTGTTTAACGAGCCTCCAAAGGGGCCCCGCGGTGAAGGGCCACCTTCGGACGATGTAGAGGATGCTATTAGTATATCGGGGAGGGGGGGGAGGAGGGGCTAGAACCCGACATTGCCCAATTTCCAAAATGTGGGTGCTTTGCGCTCCCTCAGCTCGAGCCCTTCGATTTTGCCTTAATAGCGTATGTGGTGAGGCTATAAACCGCCTGAGTGTCGAGGCAGGGATTGGCTGGGGAACACGCCGCTCGCAATGGATCGCGGCCGTGATCGCCTGGAAGCCAGAGTGGCGGTCACCTGGAAGCCGAGGCTCCAACGCAGAAAATGGGTGTTCTTCTATTTTGCTCCGGCACGTCCCGTAATCGCTGAACCCGTAAGAAAGCGCTTCAAAGAAAGCAACGCTATCCACGCCTCGTCATCCCGGCCGACCTCCTCGCTTCAACCCGCCTAACTGGCGTGGCTCTTATCTACGCTACACGTTTAATGATTTGGCCACAAGGGCGAGAGATTCAGGGGCATCTATCACCGGAGCTGGCAGAAACCTACTACGGAACAAGTTCTGGGGTACGGATTCACGAAACATGCTCTTCCTGGTATGCTTAACGGTCCTTAAGAGCGCACGTCGGATATATCCACAAGCCAGCAGTCGAAGCTGTGTTTAACGAGCCTCCAGAGGGGCCCCGCGGTAAAGGGCCACCTTCGGACGATGTAGAGGATGCTATTAGTATATCGGGGAGGGGGGGAGGAGGGGCTAGAACCCGACATTGCCCAATTTCCAAAATGTGGGTGCTTTGCGCTCCCTCAGCTCGAGCCCTTCGATTTTGCCTTAATAGCGTATGTGGTGAGGCTATAAATCGCCTGTGTGTCGAGGCAGTGATTGGCTGGGGAAAACGCCGCTCGCAATGGATCGCGGCGGTGATCGCCTGGAAGCCAGAGTGGCGGTCACCTGGAAGCCGAGGCTCCAACGCAGAAAATGGGTGTTCTTCTATTTTGCTCCGGCACGTCCCGTAATCGCTGAACCCGTAAGAAAGCGCTTCAAAGAAAGCAACGCTATCCACGCCTCGTCATCCCGGCCGACCTCCTCGCTTCAACCCGCCTAACTGGCGTGGCTCTTATCTACGCTACACGTTTAATGGTTTGTCCACAAGGGCGAGAGATTCAGGGGCATCTATCACCGGAGCTGGCAGAAACCTACTACGGAACAAGTTCTGGGGGTACGGATTCACGAAACATGCTCTTCCTCGTATGCTTAACGGTCCTTAAGAGCGCACGTCGGATATATCCACAAGCCAGCAGTCGAAGCTGTGTTTAACGAGCCTCCAGAGGGGCCCCGCGGTGAAGGGCCACCTTCGGACGATGTAGAGGATGCTATTAGTATATCGGGGAGGGGGGGGGAGGAGGGGCTAGAACCCGACATTGCCCAATTTCCAAAATGTGGGTGCTTTGCGCTCCCTCAGCTCGAGCCCTTCGATTTTGCCTTAATAGCGTATGTGGTGAGGCTATAAACCGCCTGAGTGTCGAGGCAGGGATTGGCTGGGGAACACGCCACTCGCAATGGATCGCGGCCGTGATCGCCTGGAAGCCAGAGTGGCGGTCACCTGGAAGCCGAGGCTCCAACGCAGAAAATGGGTGTTCTTCTATTTTGCTCCGGCACGTCCCGTAATCGCTGAACCCGTAAGAAAGCGCTTCAAAGAAAGCAACGCTATCCACGCCTCGTCATCCCGGCCGACCTCCTCGCTTCAACCCGCCTAACTGGCGTGGCTCTTATCTACGCTACACGTTTAATGGTTTGTCCACAAGGGCGAGAGATTCAGGGGCATCTATCACCGGAGCTGGCAGAAACCTACTACGGAACAAGTTCTGGGGGTACGGATTCACGAAACATGCTCTTCCTCGTATGCTTAACGGTCCTTAAGAGCGCACGTCGGATATATCCACAAGCCAGCAGTCGAAGCTGTGTTTAACGAGCCTCCACAGGGGCCCCGCGGTGAAGGGCCACCTTCGGACGATGTAGAGGATGCTATTAGTATATCGGGGAGGGGGGGAGGAGGGGCTAGAACCCGACATTGCCCAATTTCCAAAATGTGGGTGCTTTGCGCTCCCTCAGCTCGAGCCCTTCGATTTTGCCTTAATAGCGTATGTGGTGAGGCTATAAATCGCCTGAGTGTCGAGGCAGGGATTGGCTGGGGAAAACGCCGCTCGCAATGGATCGCGGCGGTGATCGCCTGGAAGCCAGAGCGGCGGTTGCCTGGAAGCCAGAGTGGCGGTCACCTGGAAGCCGAGACTCCAACGCAGAAAATGGGTGTTCTTCTATTTTGCTCCGGCACGTCCCGTAATCGCTGAACCCGTAAGAAAGCGCTTCAAAGAAAGCAACGCTATCCACGCCTCGTCATCCCGGCCGACCTCCTCGCTTCAACCCGCCTAACTGGCGTGGCTCTTATCTACGCTACATGTTTAATGGTTTGTCCACAAGGGCGAGAGATTCAGGGGCATCTATCACCGGAGCTGGCAGAAACCTACTACGGAACAAGTTCTGGGGGTACGGATTCACGAAACATGCTCTTCCTGGTATGCGTAACGGTCCTTAAGAGCGCACGTCGGATATATCCACAAGCCAGCAGTCGAAGCTGTGTTTAACGAGCCTCCAGAGGGGCCCCGCGATGAAGGGCCACCTTCGGACGATGTAGAGGATGCTATTAGTATATCGGGGAGGGGGGGAGGAGGGGCTAGAACCCGACATTGCCCAATTTCCAAAATGTGGGTGCTTTGCGCTCCCTCAGCTCGAGCCCTTCGATTTTGCCTTAATAGCGTATGTGGTGAGGCTATAAATCGCCTGTGTGTCGAGGCAGTGATTGGCTGAGGATAAGGCTGCTCGCAATGGATCGCGGCCGTGATCGCCTGGAAGCCGAGCCGGTGATCGCCTGGAAGCTGAGGCCTCAACGCAGAAAATGGGTGTTCTTCTATTTTGCTCCGGCACGTCCCGTAATCGCTGAACCCGTAAGAAAGCGCTTCAAAGAAAGCAACGCTATCCACGCCTCGTCATCCCGGCCGACCTCCTCGCTTCAACCCGCCTAACTGGCGTGGCTCTTATCTACGCTACACGTTTAATGGTTTGTCCACAAGGGCGAGAGATTCAGGGGCATCTATCACCGGAGCTGGCAGAAACCTACTACGGAACAAGTTCTGGGGGTACGGATTCACGAAACATGCTCTTCCTCGTATGCTTAACGGTCCTTAAGAGCGCACGTCGGATATATCCACAAGCCAGCAGTCGAAGCTGTGTTTAACGAGCCTCCAGAGGGGCCCCGCGGTGAAGGGCCACCTTCGGACGATGTAGAGGATGCTATTAGTATATCGGGGAGGGGGGGAGGAGGGGCTAGAACCCGACATTGCCCAATTTCCAAAATGTGGGTGCTTTGCGCTCCCTCAGCTCGAGCCCTTCGATTTTGCCTTAATAGCGTATGTGGTGAGGCTATAAATCGCCTGTGTGTCGAGGCAGTGATTGGCTGAGGATAAGGCTGCTCGCAATGGATCGCGGCCGTGATCGCCTGGAAGCCGAGCCGGTGATCGCCTGGAAGCTGAGGCCTCAACGCAGAAAATGGGTGTTCTTCTATTTTGCTCCGGCACGTCCCGTAATCGCTGAACCCGTAAGAAAGCGCTTCAAAGAAAGCAACGCTATCCACGCCTCGTCATCCCGGCCGACCTCCTCGCTTCAACCCGCCTAACTGGCGTGGCTCTTATCTACGCTACACGTTTAATGGTTTGTCCACAAGGGCGAGAGATTCAGGGGCATCTATCACCGGAGCTGGCAGAAACCTACTACGGAACAAGTTCTGGGGGTACGGATTCACGAAACATGCTCTTCCTCGTATGCTTAACGGTCCTTAAGAGCGCACGTCGGATATATCCACAAGCCAGCAGTCGAAGCTGTGTTTAACGAGCCTCCAGAGGGGCCCCGCGGTGAAGGGCCACCTTCGGACGATGTAGAGGATGCTATTAGTATATCGGGGAGGGGGGGAGGAGGGGCTAGAACCCGACATTGCCCAATTTCCAAAATGTGGGTGCTTTGCGCTCCCTCAGCTCGAGCCCTTCGATTTTGCCTTAATAGCGTATGTGGTGAGGCTATAAATCGCCTGTGTGTCGAGGCAGTGATTGGCTGAGGATAAGGCTGCTCGCAATGGATCGCGGCCGTGATCGCCTGGAAGCCGAGCCGGTGATCGCCTGGAAGCTGAGGCCCCAACGCAGAAAATGGGTGTTCTTCTATTTTGCTCCGGCACGTCCCGTAATCGCTGAACCCGTAAGAAAGCGCTTCAAAGAAAGCAACGCTATCCACGCCTCGTCATCCCGGCCGACCTCCTCGCTTCAACCCGCCTAACTGGCGTGGCTCTTATCTACGCTACACGTTTAATGGTTTGTCCACAAGGGCGAGAGATTCAGGGGCATCTATCACCGGAGCTGGCAGAAACCTACTACGGAACAAGTTCTGGGGGTACGGATTCACGAAACATGCTCTTCCTCGTATGCTTAACGGTCCTTAAGAGCGCACGTCGGATATATCCACAAGCCAGCAGTCGAAGCTGTGTTTAACGAGCCTCCAGAGGGGCCCCGCGGTGAAGGGCCACCTTCGGACGATGTAGAGGATGCTATTAGTATATCGGGGAGGGGGGGAGGAGGGGCTAGAACCCGACATTGCCCAATTTCCAAAATGTGGGTGCTTTGCGCTCCCTCAGCTCGAGCCCTTCGATTTTGCCTTAATAGCGTATGTGGTGAGGCTATAAATCGCCTGTGTGTCGAGGCAGTGATTGGCTGAGGATAAGGCTGCTCGCAATGGATCGCGGCCGTGATCGCCTGGAAGCCGAGCCGGTGATCGCCTGGAAGCTGAGGCCCCAACGCAGAAAATGGGTGTTCTTCTATTTTGCTCCGGCACGTCCCGTAATCGCTGAACCCGTAAGAAAGCGCTTCAAAGAAAGCAACGCTATCCACGCCTCGTCATCCCGGCCGACCTCCTCGCTTCAACCCGCCTAACTGGCGTGGCTCTTATCTACGCTACACGTTTAATGGTTTGTCCACAAGGGCGAGAGATTCAGGGGCATCTATCACCGGAGCTGGCAGAAACCTACTACGGAACAAGTTCTGGGGGTACGGATTCACGAAACATGCTCTTCCTGGTATGCGTAACGGTCCTTAAGAGCGCACGTCGGATATATCCACAAGCCAGCAGTCGAAGCTGTGTTTAACGAGCCTCCAGAGGGGCCCCGCGATGAAGGGCCACCTTCGGACGATGTAGAGGATGCTATTAGTATATCGGGGAGGGGGGGGAGGAGGGGCTAGAACCCGACATTGCCCAATTTCCAAAATGTGGGTGCTTTGCGCTCCCTCAGCTCGAGCCCTTCGATTTTGCCTTAATAGCGTATGTGGTGAGGCTATAAATCGCCTGTGTGTCGAGGCAGTGATTGGCTGAGGATAAGGCTGCTCGCAATGGATCGCGGCCGTGATCGCCTGGAAGCCGAGCCGGTGATCGCCTGGAAGCTGAGGCCCCAACGCAGAAAATGGGTGTTCTTCTATTTTGCTCCGGCACGTCCCGTAATCGCTGAACCCGTAAGAAAGCGCTTCAAAGAAAGCAACGCTATCCACGCCTCGTCATCCCGGCCGACCTCCTCGCTTCAACCCGCCTAACTGGCGTGGCTCTTATCTACGCTACACGTTTAATGGTTTGTCCACAAGGGCGAGAGATTCAGGGGCATCTATCACCGGAGCTGGCAGAAACCTACTACGGAACAAGTTCTGGGGGTACGGATTCACGAAACATGCTCTTCCTCGTATGCTTAACGGTCCTTAAGAGCGCACGTCGGATATATCCACAAGCCAGCAGTCGAAGCTGTGTTTAACGAGCCTCCAGAGGGGCCCCGCGATGAAGGGCCACCTTCGGACGATGTAGAGGATGCTATTAGTATATCGGGGAGGGGGGGAGGAGGGGCTAGAACCCGACATTGCCCAATTTCCAAAATGTGGGTGCTTTGCGCTCCCTCAGCTCGAGCCCTTCGATTTTGCCTTAATAGCGTATGTGGTGAGGCTATAAATCGCCTGTGTGTCGAGGCAGTGATTGGCTGAGGATAAGGCTGCTCGCAATGGATCGCGGCCGTGATCGCCTGGAAGCCGAGCCGGTGATCGCCTGGAAGCTGAGGCCCCAACGCAGAAAATGGGTGTTCTTCTATTTTGCTCCGGCACGTCCCGTAATCGCTGAACCCGTAAGAAAGCGCTTCAAAGAAAGCAACGCTATCCACGCCTCGTCATCCCGGCCGACCTCCTCGCTTCAACCCGCCTAACTGGCGTGGCTCTTATCTACGCTACACGTTTAATGATTTGGCCACAAGGGCGAGAGATTCAGGGGCATCTATCACCGGAGCTGGCAGAAACCTACTACGGAACAAGTTCTGGGGGTACGGATTCACGAAACATGCTCTTCCTCGTATGCTTAACGGTCCTTAAGAGCGCACGTCGGATATATCCACAAGCCAGCAGTCGAAGCTGTGTTTAACGAGCCTCCAGAGGGGCCCCGCGGTGAAGGGCCACCTTCGGACGATGTAGAGGATGCTATTAGTATATCGGGGAGGGGGGGAGGAGGGGCTAGAACCCGACATTGCCCAATTTCCAAAATGTGGGTGCTTTGCGCTCCCTCAGCTCGAGCCCTTCGATTTTGCCTTAATAGCGTATGTGGTGAGGCTATAAATCGCCTGTGTGTCGAGGCAGTGATTGGCTGAGGATAAGGCTGCTCGCAATGGATCGCGGCCGTGATCGCCTGGAAGCCGAGCCGGTGATCGCCTGGAAGCCGAGGCTCCAACGCAGAAAATGAGTGTTCTTCTTTTTTGCTCCGGCACGTCCCGTAATCGCTGAACCCGTAAGAAAGCGCTTCAAAGAAAGCAACGCTATCCACGCCTCGTCATCCCGGCCGACCTCCTCGCTTCAACCCGCCTAACTGGCGTGGCTCTTATCTACGCTACACGTTTAATGATTTGGCCACAAGGGCGAGAGATTCAGGGGCATCTATCACCGGAGCTGGCAGAAACCTACTACGGAACAAGTTCTGGGGGTACGGATTCACGAAACATGCTCTTCCTCGTATGCTTAACGGTCCTTAAGAGCGCACGTCGGATATATCCACAAGCCAGCAGTCGAAGCTGTGTTTAACGAGCCTCCAGAGGGGCCCCGCGGTGAAGGGCCACCTTCGGACGATGTAGAGGATGCTATTAGTATATCGGGGAGGGGGGGAGGAGGGGCTAGAACCCGACATTGCCCAATTTCCAAAATGTGGGTGCTTTGCGCTCCCTCAGCTCGAGCCCTTCGATTTTGCCTTAATAGCGTATGTGGTGAGGCTATAAATCGCCTGTGTGTCGAGGCAGTGATTGGCTGAGGATAAGGCTGCTCGCAATGGATCGCGGCCGTGATCGCCTGGAAGCCGAGCCGGTGATCGCCTGGAAGCCGAGGCTCCAACGCAGAAAATGAGTGTTCTTCTTTTTTGCTCCGGCACGTCCCGTAATCGCTGAACCCGTAAGAAAGCGCTTCAAAGAAAGCAACGCTATCCACGCCTCGTCATCCCGGCCGACCTCCTCGCTTCAACCCGCCTAACTGGCGTGGCTCTTATCTAAGCTACACGTTTAATGATTTGGCCACAAGGGCGAGAGATTCAGGGGCATCTATCACCGGAGCTGGCAGAAACCTACTACGGAACAAGTTCTGGGGGTACGGATTCACGAAACATGCTCTTCCTCGTATGCTTAACGGTCCTTAAGAGCGCACGTCGGATATATCCACAAGCCAGCAGTCGAAGCTGTGTTTAACGAGCCTCCAGAGGGGCCCCGCGGTGAAGGGCCACCTTCGGACGATGTAGAGGATGCTATTAGTATATCGGGGAGGGGGGGAGGAGGGGCTAGAACCCGACATTGCCCAATTTCCAAAATGTGGGTGCTTTGCGCTCCCTCAGCTCGAGCCCTTCGATTTTGCCTTAATAGCGTATGTGGTGAGGCTATAAATCGCCTGTGTGTCGAGGCAGTGATTGGCTGAGGATAAGGCTGCTCGCAATGGATCGCGGCCGTGATCGCCTGGAAGCCGAGCCGGTGATCGCCTGGAAGCCGAGGCTCCAACGCAGAAAATGGGTGTTCTTCTTTTTTGCTCCGGCACGTCCCGTAATCGCTGAACCCGTAAGAAAGCGCTTCAAAGAAAGCAACGCTATCCACGCCTCGTCATCCCGGCCGACCTCCTCGCTTCAACCCGCCTAACTGGCGTGGCTCTTATCTACGCTACACGTTTAATGGTTTGTCCACAAGGGCGAGAGATTCAGGGGCATCTATCACCGGAGCTGGCAGAAACCTACTACGGAACAAGTTCTGGGGGTACGGATTCACGAAACATGCTCTTCCTCGTATGCTTAACGGTCCTTAAGAGCGCACGTCGGATATATCCACAAGCCAGCAGTCGAAGCTGTGTTTAACGAGCCTCCAGAGGGGCCCCGCGGTGAAGGGCCACCTTCGGACGATGTAGAGGATGCTATTAGTATATCGGGGAGGGGGGGAGGAGGGGCTAGAACCCGACATTGCCCAATTTCCAAAATGTGGGTGCTTTGCGCTCCCTCAGCTCGAGCCCTTCGATTTTGCCTTAATAGCGTATGTGGTGAGGCTATAAATCGCCTGTGTGTCGAGGCAGTGATTGGCTGAGGATAAGGCTGCTCGCAATGGATCGCGGCCGTGATCGCCTGCAAGCCAAGCCGGTGATCGCCTGGAAGCCGAGGCCCCAATGCGGAAAACATTGTTTGTTCTATTTTCTCCGTCCTGTCCCGTAATCTTTGAACCCGGAAGAAAGCGCTTAAAAGAAAGAATCTATCTATGCCTCGCCATCCTTGACGACCTCCTCGCTTCAATCCGCCTAACTGGCATAGCTCATATCACCTCTACGCGTTTAGCATTTGCAATGCCACCCGCTAATAAGAGGAAGTAACATGTCAGAAACATGGAACGCAGGCTCGACGACGCTTTCTATTGGCTCAATATCAATGCCAACATTACGAACCGCCCACCAAGCACTAAAGAAGCCAGAAATTCGATCGATGTGATGCGCAGCGGTGGTGGTCTATTTGCCAGCAACCCACCAAGTCGAGGTCGAGGAGAACGATGGTATGACGTCGAAAAAGTGTACGCAAAACGCTGGGTAAATGATTTTGAGTTTTATCTTATCTAATGGGTAGACCATCACGAACTCGCCTGGAACCTTCCCACAACCTCGCCTGGAAGCTGAAGGTGGATTTCGAGAAGGAGACCATCGACTTCGTTTGGCTGTATCAGTTTACAAGAAAACAAAAGCGCCCATCGCGAAAGAAGAAAACTCTTAGCAGCCTGCTAAGCAGGCGTAGTGCACGGACTAACAGCCTTGACAGTGAATCTTAAGCTCGCAGCGCACTTAGTATGTACTGTTAGCAGTACACAAATTTATTTAATTTTACTAACGTTAGGGGAAAGGTAGCGTTAGCTAGCTATGGGAAGCCCAACGAGGATTAATTTGTCGTCAACTGGGTCAACGTTCATGCCACATGTAACGGGGTACGTAGCCCTAAGTGTACCCTGGTTACATGAAGTGTGACACTTCATACTTCAGGAGTATGACACGTCATACTCCGGGATATTTGGTACAAGGTACCAAAGTCGTTCAAAGCCAACCATTGGTTAAATGACATTGCATTTCTATAGGTAACTTATAGTTTGTATTAAACCCAAACTTAACCTACCTATAAATATACTCAGTTTACAATCTACCTTATTTAGGTCACTTCGCTCTCTTTAATTAAAGAGGGGACCTGTGAACTGCCGTTCACTGAGAGTTTGTATACTCTCGGAAGATAACTTCCTCTGCTGTGTGACCCCGTCACAGAATTCGCCAGCACCTTATAAATGATTGGTGGTTGGTGGTATGACTGTGCTTGGATGTTCTCCATTCACTCGAAAGCTTGTACTCAGCTTAATCATTCAATGGGAACATCGATCTATAAACTTCCGTGTGTAAATAAGTGCAACAACAGCATCGGACTTCCAAAACATCTTAAAATATCTAATCTGCACGACCTTCCTAGTTATATCTCCCAGACTCATCGTTGCACAACGAGTCTAGTTACAGTCCAGGTGGACAAATCCAGTACATATGTACTGTGTAATGGAAATTCCTCCTTGAAAAGTGCAAAGACGCATTTTCTTGTAAGCCAATCTCTATTAATATTGCATGTATTGTAAGAAAAATACTTAGAATCAAAAAGTTTCTTTTGGTAAAGATTGCTATCACTAGACATTGAATTTTATTGCTTTGAATGTACGCTGGTTCTTGAGATATGAACCAGCGGCGGCAGGACTGGCTGCTGAAGGTACTCATATCATAGATAAATACACTGCCATCCGGTGGTGCCGTGCTTGGAGACGTCGTCATGATCACCACAAAGATGTGTTGCTTCTAAATCCGTAGCAATTAGTTGCAAGTACGTGGTATCGAGACACGACCGTTGTTTGTCAGCGCTCCTCTAAACATGTTTTGCGGCATGACACTGACGTTCTTGATCAATCGCTTTCTCACAACTAATTCTTCCGTCAACGCCGCAGCAGTCCCTCCTTTGATAATCAGTTGATCACACACCCAGTGCTCATGTCAACGGGGGGCTCACACACAGAGCAAGGCACTTACCCGAACGTGGACGGCTAAGTCTGGCTACTGCAAGCTCGATACACGCGTTCCTTATCGCTCGCGAACTCTCAGGCTACAATACGAAATAGTTTCTCAAATACGTGATGCCCGTACTCGAACAAGAGATCTCCACGAGTGCATACACCACCCCATCACTGAGCACAATTTGGCTTGGCACCAACGATGCCGCGGTGGTGAATGGCAGCAATACCGAGATGCACGTGCCGGTCGAGGAGTGCAAAGGGAGCCTATCCAGATCGTTCGTGGATTCCAGAATGCTGCCCCTGGTGCTGGCATTCTGTTGATCACCCCGCCTCACATCGATGACGACGCCAGAGCTAAGTACGTTACCGAGCGAACAGATTCGAAGCAAGGAGTCGTAGAACGATCCGGGGCATTTTGCTCGTGCTTGTGAAAAGGTCGCTCATGAGCTCAAGCTACCGGTGCTTGATCTGTACGATCATTTTAATTCTATGCCAGTGGAGACGCGAAACTCGATGATGGCAGATGGTATTCACTTTTCCGTGGCGGGCCATTAAGAGGTGGACTCGCAACTCCGAGACAAGCTCAGCTTTGACTTCCGTGTGTTGACTAGCTCGCTAGGTACGTGGCAATTTTCAGCGGCGAGCAAGTACGTAGCAGAAGACCCGCGAACTGGTAGCAATGCTACTACAAGCAGCAGCTAAGGTGCTTCGGCGAGATTATTTTTGCAACTACAGACAGAATGAATGCCGGGGCGACATTTTTCGGCTTTCAGGTTGAAAATGCTCAAAACAAATCGGAGAGGCACGGCGTGCTATTCAATAAACGATCTCCATCTTTTTAGTCTTGTTATGAAAGAGGCGATTAACATTTAACATCATCTTCTGGATTGTGTCACTCACATACTCACCCAACCTCCACACTCAAGAATCTTGAGCGTCAAGATATGCTGATCAATCAGGAGTGTATGTTGCAACTTGCGAGGGATGAAAACAATTTGCAAGTTTGAAGCGGCCTGGGTACAGACTTTAAAACGATCAAACGGGGTACAGCAAGGTGCTGTCTCTATGGAATGGCCTCCAGCCCATTTTCACCAGGTTGAAGTGACGATCACTCTGTTGTTGAAGTTGACAATGTCAATTCCCGCCCCGACCTGCCGACGCTGTAGACGCGTTCATGCCGTACTGGACATTGTGTAGCCAGTACTACTGGTTCCTCAATGCTCTTCAGACTGACGATCAGTCAATCGTGTGCATCACCGGGAGCCAGGGTCCCATCTCACGGTGCAAGTATCAACAACAAGGTCCTGATAGTATCTACCATATCTAATAGATAGACCCAGCATAGGACCGAGTAGGACTCAGCCTTTCTTGAAAAAGAATAATGCTGTCGGCAATGATACCCATCAGAACTTCTGACCACCCTTCTCACAGGATAACTCTTTCATCAGATTTCTCGGATCGGAAGGAATTCGGTAGTCGAGGTAGTGAGCTGCATGAGGACATCTTCTTTTTATTCTTTCAGCGGGCGTTAAGGAAGTAATGTTGTGCTGTATATGTAGTGAGAGTTTGTGTGGAGAGTGCATGGTCATTAACCATGCGCTCCATTGGTTATTCCCGTGACGCCGCCCAATCAGCTTCTGCAAGGATGTGAACGGGAAGGGATAGCAATGAATACGAGGTCCGAAGCAGGTGGGATTGGCTCCGTAACATCATCAAGTCTGTGAAAACGGTGGTATTTAGTTTTTGTTGTTGTCAATCTCACCACTGTACTTCATATTGTACTGACATTGCTGCTTCGTTGTAGGCTTCGACTTGTAGGTTGATAACGTTGACGTTGACGTTCATTTCCGATTTAACATCCTCGTCACCATCCAGCTTCTTGTCGTTGGCGAAAACGCAACATTTGACATGGCTGACTCCGAAACCAAGGCCCCAAAGGATTTCCCGAAGAGCCCAGCCTATGATGGCCACCTTCTTCTGACCCCGGAGCGCCTACCAAGCAGGTGAAGATGTCAAAACCTTTGATCCCCTCATATCATCACATTAATTACTGTAGCAATGTAAATGGCATAATGGCAGGTTGAACGATCACTCGTGCGTGAGTATCGTCAGCTCGAAGAATGGCTCTGTGCATTGGAGACTGTCGAATGTTGAGTCCATGAAGAACGACCCTACACGACAACTGGCCGTCATGGGTATCGTCGGGCTCTGCTACTTCTCAGTATGCTCGGATCAGAGCCAATCATTTCTGGTGAGACTGCACCGGCATGTATATTATAAAATGGGTTTGTTAACCGCAATTGTGGCTTCTAGCTGGTGGCCCGTTGATTGGACTCTTTACTGCTGGTGTTTCCGGTGGTCTTGGAATTCCGATTGCATATGTCACGGCTGAGTTGAGCACTGCATATCCGGAAGACGGCAAGATCTGGTTACACTCGTAACCTCAGATCTCGACACTAATCAAAGTATTATCTTTTTTTCGGAAGGTGGCTACACTATTTGGGTGCTCCACGCTTTTGGGATTGGGCATGGATTTCAGGCTGGCTTGCTTCACATTGTAGATGCGTTATGTAGGCTGACCACCGTACTCATATTTTATTGTATTCAGGTGTGATCGACAACGCTCTGTACGGTGTCGACGTGTACGGAGACGTCGGCTCCCCTACAGCAGAATATTTCACTAAAGCAGCCATCGCGGTGGCTTTGGCATTGCCAAACCTCCTGGGCATTCGTATTGTAGGCAACGGAATGGTGGCGTTGTCCATCTTCGTCATGATCCCATTCATCGTACTCTTCGTTTTGGGTCTTGTCAGTGGACACGACTGGGGTGCGCTGAGCGAAATGCGACGCTCCGATGTTGTCTACAGTTCAAACGGCGACTTTGTGAGCATGTCTGGCAGCTTGGGCGTAAGCTTTCGAGAAAGTTTCACGCGACGTTATTATCCCAAGCCTAACTGTGATTGTCCTTGTGATTGACTGGTCTACGTTAATCAATACGCTCTTCTGGAACTTCAACGGTGCCGTCGGTATGTCAGTCTTTGGTGGTGAAGTGAGGAACCCCGGACAAAACATACCCCCGGGCGATGTTAATTTCAGTGCTGTTGATCGCCCTCACGCCGCTGTTCGGTGCGATTGTGTTCAACTCGCCGAATTGGACGACATGGGACGACGGATCGCTCTCGAGCATCGCGTCGGCCATTGGAAGCACTGTCCTTTCGACGTGGATCATGTTGGCTTCTTTTGGGAGTAATGCAGGCATGTACATCGCGGAGCTGTTTTGCGACTCGTTCCAGATCATGGGAATGGCTCAAAATGAGCTAGCGCCGGCGATTTTTAAAGCGTAAGTTCTGGTATCTATTATATTGTGCTGAGATTCTTCAATTTACTAATACGTGTTGTCCATCTACTGCAGACGTAACAAGCGATTCAGCACGCCGCACAATGCCGTGTTTGCGAGCCTCATCGTCATCTTGATACTTATCGAGCTCGACTTCAGCGACATCATGAACATGACCAATGCGCTTTCAGCCTTCTACCAGATGCTGATTTTCGCAGCATTTATCAAGCTGCATTATACGCATGCGGATCTCAAGCGTCCATACAAAGTTACGCTAACGGTGGTGTTTGGAAATAGTGATTGTGTATAACATGACTATTAATGTAAACAGTTCCTGGAAGCATCCCTTTGCTATTGCTTGGTCTCTTGATCCCGACGGCCTTGCTGGTATACATTGCTGTCGACGTATTCTTCACTCTGGCACCGGCGATGATCGTAACGCTGGCAGGATTTGCGTATGCAAATTGGAAAAGGTTCACTCGCGTGCAGTTCGAGGACCTGAGCATGGATGGATAGTAAACACTGAGCGTACCGGTCAGTGTAAATAAGTGTAATAGGAAGCAAAACAATTTACGGCAACAAAAAATGAAATTTGGTTACGAAAACTTGAAAAACCCTCAACCGAAGACGTATCAATCGTGTCACTACCATGGCCGGATGCCGCTTCCCATGAAGCTCGATGAAACTCAACCCTTTACACTTAAAGTAGTCTCATGACGCCATCACGCAGTAACTGCCGCATCGACCAACCCGTTGGACGGTTGTGTCCATCGTCAGAGTGGCGCCAGGACCAAAAGATCCATCCCGAGTGCGCCTTGCTGAAGGCCTCGAGCTGCGCCGATGCAAATTGTTGCAGTCCGTAGCGGTCTTCACTCGGGAATGCACATCCTTGTGCCCCCAGACTCCACTCGTCGATGAGAAGCCAATTGCCGCCCCACGATGAGATTTGGTCGCCATAGCGACGTACAGCTTGCATCACTTGCTCACGGTTCTGACCTTCGTAGCCCCAAATAAAATACGGGTGCCACTCGTGCCACACGTTAAAGTACTTAGGGTAGCGCATGAAATCCTCCATAAACGGAGGACTCTGCTCCGTAAGCAACGGCGCCACAGTCAGCACGCAGTCGTTGCCAGTTGCACGGATCTCCGAATACGCGCGCTCATAGTAAGCACGAAGAACATGCTGCTCCGTTGGGTGCTCTGGCTCGTTCAACAGACCAAGGCCGAGGAACGAGGGGCAGAAACGGTATCGCGAAGCCAGGAACTTGGCTAGATAAACCGTGTTGTCCACATTCTCCGGGTACTGACTCCAGAATTTGACTCCGCTTTCCACTGCAGCGCTGTGGTCGCGCCCGTTCTGGGACCCTTTGGCCGCGTGGATGTCTACGATCACGGCCATGTCGTATTTCACACACCAATGGTTCACCAGTTCGTCCAAGCAGCGCAGGGAATGGGGAGCGAACACCGTCCATTCTTGCTTGTTCGGGAAGTCTGTGGGGTCGAAACCCATGATCCAGTAGCCCACAGGCACTCGCACCGTGTTGAGACCAAACCGCTTCATCTCGGCGATGTCGTACTCGGTGATCCACGTACGTCGGTGCTCATCGAAGCGTCGGACACCTTCTTCATGGCCTAGAAACTTCATCGTGGCGAACTCTCCTTGATTCTTGATCGCATCAGGCACGCCATGCCACAGACACGAGTCCCAAGTCATCCAGTGCTCAGCGACGAGCCAACCGCCGAGGTTGACACCGCGGCACGGGATCTCGCCGCGGCGCAGTCGCGCTTGGAGCGAGTCGGACGCTACGCAGGACATCTTAAAAGATCGGATGCTTAAATGCCGACGAGTTTCAAAGTGAGCTGAGAATTGATTGCCAACTGCCAAGCCTGTTTTTGCATCGGGGACAAGCGATGGCAACGTGAGTTTTACCCACGTGCGTCGGTAGGGACCAAAAGGTGTCTCAAGGTCAGACCATGGCATGTACTTAAGAGATGCAACGGGTGGGGTAACTTATTTGCTCACAAGTTTTGGGTGACGAGCTCCGTCGCCGCCTCAAGGCCGGTGAAGTACGCCGCTTGGAGCGCACCCTGGTACTTGGGATCTACAGCCTCGCCCGCGAAGTATATCCGATTTGCGACCGTTTGCTTTAACGCGTCCGGGTCATCGGGGTATTCCGCGCGGTGACGCAGCTGTAGGCAGCTATCGACCATTGATCTTGGTCCCAACTGCCCAAGCAACAACGCCAGGTTAGCAACTGATGATACGATCACAGTAGAACTTACCGAGTGATGAAGTGGTTGACCGGTTTGGGAACTGCGGGTCCGAAGGTCTCTTGCATTTGCAAGAACAGCGCGTTCGCAATCTCCTCGTCAGTGAACGAAGCCGAAATGACACTCGCATTATCATTGATAAGGACACCTTCCAGGATAGGCACCCCACTGGCGAGGTGGTAGCTGAACACTAACGGGAAGTAAATGCGGCGACCATGGCTTGTGTTCTTCTGCTGAATCTGGCCAATGAATGAAGCGTGTTTGGGCCAGAAAACCTCGGGAAATTGCACCAGCACCTTCATGTACTGGCCCATCTTCGACCGCTTGAGAGCTCTGGTTTTGACAGCAGGCAGCTCCGGCTGGAAGTGCAGTTTGCCGCTCTGGAGGAGGCCCAGTGAAGTGGCAACAACGACGCGGTCGGCCGTCACGCGGCGTCCATCGGTGCACTCGATGAGCACTTCATCTGGATATCATAGTTAATTGACGCTACCGACACGTTCGTGTGAATAACGTCACGGATCGGATCGGCGAGGTGCTCAATAAAACGTTCCATACCGGTCGGTACGATGCAATGAGCACCAGGGTCGTCGCCCATAAGGTCGGTATCGACAAACATGTCGAGGTTGAGGTCGTCAGTGGTGAGACCGAACCAAGCCTCCATTAACCGAAGGAACAGGTCGGTTTTCTTTCGCGCCTTGCCATCGGTCATGGCCTCGACCAGCTCTTGGTCAGAGACGAGAAGGTGCTCCACATCGGCAGACAATGTCTTCTCTCGGTGATCGTCACCTAGGTCCGACCTTACCAGCGTCTGAAGCTTGCGCATTAGTAGATCTTGAAGGTCCCACGCGTCCTTCGCGTGCTGCTCGCTCAATTGGTGACTGCCATTGAAGAGCAGGAAGCTCGAGCACGAGCCAGGATGAAGCCATGGATTCCTCGAGCTGATCTCTTTGAATGAGATGCCGAATTGCTTGGCCAACGCGGCGAACGGGTTGCCCTCCGTTCCGTGGATCCAGGCGGCGCCCACCTCCACGTTCACAGGGAGCGAGTCGCTGAAGGACTTTGTTTGCACGCGTCCGCCAATGCGGGACTGTGCCTCCAGTACGCACACGTCGCTTGAATCGAAGTGACCCGATGAAAGGAGTTTGTTTGCGGTACTTACGCCGGCAAGCCCGGCGCCGATCACTACCACGCGATAGTTATTATCGAGTGTGGTCTTTGTCGTTTCAAGAGTGAGGTTGGGCATCTTTGTTGCTTGACATATTGCAGAGTGAGCTTCGCTTTGCTATCATAACTTTGGGTTTCCGGACGATTGTTCGTAAGGAAACACTGTCGCGGGGCTCATAGCGAAAGCCGTACCATTTTGATGATGTTTCGCGGCATCATGCAATGCGAGGTGGTAACATGTTCATCGTTCGGAAACTGCAGCGGCCGACTAAGGAACGTATCGGAGACTTTGTACAGTAGTCGCTTGCAAACACAGAGGCTGGGTGCTCGGTCAAAATGCACTTCAAGATGTGAAGAGAGGCCTCGATTTTGCCACACGATGTACGCTGTCCGTGACATCGAGCTTGTCATCTTGATCGGTGTGTAAGACATGCTGTGGGACTTCAAGCACGAGCAGTTAAAGCTTACGTTACGCAAAGATGACCACCGGATACTTCTATCGTCAATAATTCCGTGACATCAACCGTCGCCCCCCATTCTAGTACATGTACCTTTAACAGAGTTAAAAAGGAGGACAGTAGAAGTTCCACCGGGAAGGCTACAGCGGGAAAAAGTACGATCGACGCGAGCATTTCCCGTAACATAAGCTGCCGAAACTGGCGCGCCATCTTTTTCCTTCTACATACACTTCACTTCACTTTGAATATATTACAACTTAAAAAAAAGCAGTTTTTAAAAACTTAACAGGCTTCGTTCTTCAACTGTTCGCCAATGCAGACTTAGCCCAGAATTGACGCTGCAGCTCTTACACCTGCATGGTGAAGCAAACGATCATTAGATCTCAAACAAAACACTTCGTGCAGACGACTAGTACGCACCGGAGAGGTACGCCGCTTGCAGTGCGCCCTGGTACTTACAGTCCGTGGCCTCACCGGCGAACAGCACGCGGTTCGCCACAGTCTGGCGTAGGATCGCTGGGTCCTCATCCGTACTGTCCACTGTAAGAGAGCTGTAAGCACCAATCGACCACGGATCCTGATCCCATCTGCAGCTCAACCAAGAGGGTAGTGTTAGAAATCACAGAGCCACACGCAGATAAAGACACACCTTACCTTGTAATGAAGTGGTTCACTGGACCTGGGATGCTCGGACCAAACGTGTCTTGCAACTGTAGGAAAAGCGCATGCGCAATCTCCTCGTCCGTGAATGTAGCAGAGACTTTGCTGGCGTTCTCGCCGACCAAAACTCCTTCGATGATAGGCACACCCTTCGCAAAATGATAGTTAAAAACTACCGGAAAGTAGATACGGCGATCTGAGTCGTCTTTATCAGCCGACAATTTCTTGATCTGTGCGATGAAAGTACAGTCCTCAGGCCAGAACACTTCCGGGAACTGCACGAGGATCTTCATGTATTGACCCATCTTGGAGCGCTCGATGGCGCCAAGTTTTGGTGCCGGCAGCTCGGGCTGGAAGTGCAGCTTGCCGGACTTTAGGAACCCGAGCGATGAAGTCACAACCACGTGGTCAGCCGATACACAATTGCCACCACTGCACTTGATCACAACGCCGTGTGCACCTTCATAGTTGATGGAGGTGACGACCACGTTCGTGTGGATCGAGTCCTTCACAGGCTCCACCAAGTGGTCAATGAAGCGCTCTATTCCTGCAGGAACGATGCAATGAGCACCAGCGTCATCACTGTGTGTATCAATATCGCAAAACTTAGTTAGCATTAAAAGAAGCAATTAAAAATAAAAATGGTGCACATACCCGATCAGTTCAATGTCGATGAACTCGTCGAGCTGCACTTCGTCGCCATCCACCCCCATCCAGAGCTCAATCAACTTCAGACATATCTCCAATCTCGCGCGTGCATTTGGGGCCTTCATCACGTTACGGAGGTCCTCGTCCGACTCGATAAGGTGGCCGACGATACCCGAAAGTGCCTTCTCCTGGTGATCAGTAGCGTCCGGCGACGTTGCCAGCGCCTGCAGCTTGTGCATAAGAAGATCTTGCCACTGCCACGTCTCGTCGACTTGTTCTTGCGGTAGTTGCTCGTTGCCGTCGAAGAAAAGAAAGTTCTTGCACGCACCAGGATGCAGCCACGGATTCCGCGGAGCGACCTCTTTGAGCGCGATGCCAAATTTTGTCGCCATATCGGAGAACGGGTTGCCTTCGGTGCCGTGGATCCACGCGGCGCCCACCTCCACATTGACAGGCAAAGAATCACTGAATGGCTGCGTCTTGATACGCCCACCGATGCGCGACTGCGCTTCAAGCACACAAATGTCGTTGGCTGCGAATTTGTTGGAAGCCAGCAGCGCGTTGGCAG
Organism: Phytophthora betacei; assembly: GCA_011320135.1. Taxonomy (NCBI): domain Eukaryota; phylum Oomycota; class Peronosporomycetes; order Peronosporales; family Peronosporaceae; genus Phytophthora; species Phytophthora betacei. The sequence continues at coordinate 77,476 of JAANHX010000010.1, forward strand.
CACTTACACCAGCCATTCCAGCTCCGATGACCACCACACGGTACGATCGCTCCAGAGCAATTGCAGACTTGACGGCCATGGCGAACGGGCGGGGGTTGGTGGTGCCCTTCAAATGCGAATGAGACTGTGCCATTGACGGAACAAGTAGCGTACGCGCCCGAATAAAGTTAATTACGTTTATTACCTCCTTAATAAAGCCCCTTTCTCTAATTATTGTAGGATCCATAGGTCTGATCATTACAAACTTCTTGATCATATTCGTGAAAATATCAGAAGCATACATGTAAAATGTTTCTGATATTTTGAGGTTTACTTAAGTAGTCGAATACTATTTAATTTAGGCATTAAAGTAGTACTAATGTTAGTGCACATTCAAGTAGTATTATCACACAATAGTACTACTTGATTATTAAAATTATTTTAATTAAAATAAATGAAACGCAAAAAATACTGTATTCATTAAAGTATTCTACTAGTTTTGTCAATCGATCCAACGTACCGGTCACCAAAATGCCAGCCAAGCACGCCTTCGTGGCGCTGCAGGACCGCTTCGTGAGCTCACTGGCGATTGCCTGCTGCCCCACCATGGACTTAGTGGCCGTATTGACACTCGACCACCATCTCCTCGTTCATGTACGTCTCCATCATCCTCCTTCTTTAACTAAAAGTAACCTTACTTGTTCTTTTCACGGTAGCGCACAACGTCATGGCAGAAATTGCTGCACGTCAAACCATCAGACGTCGGACTGGAAATGGTGACACTGGCGTGGAAACCTGACGGTCTTCAACTCGCAGTTGGCTGTGACGAAGGAGATGTGGCAATTTTTGAGATGGAATCGGGAGAAATAAAACCGGAAAGACGGAGCAATTCACGTCACGAAAGCCGCATCACCGCGATGCACTGGGCCCAGATTAGCGAGGTAGGAGCTTCAGTGTGTACGTCTAACAACAAACGACGGCGTCAGAAGCGCTACGGGGCTTCGGGTGAACATTGGAATGCTCCAGGTTTGATTTCCCAGTCGAAACTTCAGTTTCAGCATCGGTCAACTAGATTTTTAAGAGGCTTCAAAGAAGAAGGCCTCGTTGATGACTCGGTGCTACTTACTGCCGATGAACGAGGATTTATCGCACTGTGGTGGATGGGAAGAGTGTTGCTGACTCGTATTGACATGAGTAAGCACTTTACGGAGGAAGAGTTTGAGACGTTGGAGTCTATGGGCTATGAACGTGGCGATACCAGTGGCTTCCGGATTGAGCGAGCAGACCTCGCGCTGAATTTTTCTCTTCTTTTCGTTCTGCTTGCTTTCTATAGTAATAAAAGTAGCCACAGTGTTGACAACACAATTAAAGTACAGGAAGACACGAAGGTGCATCGGCTACTGACTTTGGATATGACAACTGTTCAGTACATCCATGAGGACGTGACTTTGGTGGCAAACACTATCGACCGCGCACACGAGATACTTGATCGGATTGCTACAACTGGCAGACAAATGACGACGGAATGGAAGAATGCTACTCGTATTTTTGAACTGAAGATGGGACTCATCGGGTCACTGTACGAGAAGTACGCGTGCGAGGATCCACCGCAAGTAGACATGCTGTCGGTGGTTGTGACTGGCATTACAGCGCCTGCGTTGGCCCAGTACTTTGCTCAAGATATCCAGGAAATGGTACGTTCATTCTCTATGGCAAGCCAGCGAAGTATTGACAATGTGTGTGTCGCTGCATCGTGCTGCTAGAGCGTACATCGCATGCAGAAGGCCTTGTTTAGTGGATGCGACACGCTTCGAACACTCGTTGACGAAAAACTGAAGCCAGACTTGGTCAGCTTTTTATTTCTCGTGTCGGAGTTACGTGGCCATGTCAAGTGGAATCCCCAGACTTACTCAAAGACAATGGGGATCACAGTAGCGGTCCTCGACGAGCTTGTCAAAACAATGCAAGATACTCTCGTGGCTATGGAGACACTTACGTTGGTGCTACACGAGACTCGTCAGGACTTTTCGTTATTTTTCCAGTGGATCCTCGAACGTATCCGCATTCATTCGAACTCATCTCGATCTGGAGGGGCAAATGCAATCGGTCGGGACGCCGGTGACGCTAAAGGCACAAAGTCGCTTCTGAACTTGCGAAGACTATGCGATTTCTTACAGCACACAGCAGAAGTTGCCAAGCAGTTCAAAAAGCAGCAACCGGGCCACAATATTTACCGAGTTGAGACTACTTTCGGGAATCAAGTGTCGCATCAACTTACTATGCGGCCAGGTTTGTTCAATGAGAGCTCGAAGAATCAGTCAGAAGGCTGTCTTGGTCTCATTAAGAGCCTTCAAGAAAGGTGGACGGCCATACTCGACGCAGTAGGTGGAACGCTGGCACAGTCCATTGGGCGTAAAGAAAGTGGGTGTTTCACTGTCGGCGATAGCGTGGAGGAGTACCATGTTCGCTTTCGACAACTTGTTAACACGAAGAGGTCAGAGGATATCGATGCTATTGGCGATCAAAGCGAGGATGAGGACAGCGATGAGGCGGTTGATTGGGATGCCTTGAAACACTTTGGATCAGTTCAAGATGGTCCTGCCAATTGTAGTATGATACTGATTGGACTTCGATTACAATCGGGTGTTCTACGGCTGCTGCGCACATGCCAAGACACGGATTTTACACAGCTACGACGAGATCATACCTCTCGTTTGCATTGGGAGGCTGCAACTGTGAACTTTTCACGCGAATCTTCTTCAAGTCCACTAATCTGTCAGGGTTTCGACTTTTACGGGGATATGTCAACGAATAAAGTCGAACAACTTGCGTTCGTACTGGGTCGTGCTGGGGAAGGCCAAGTGCACCAAGGTACTCGCTGTCGTATCACATAAACTCAACTGTGTTGTCGACTGAACTGACAATTTTCTGATGTAGAATGGCTTTACCTCCAGCAGTACGACCACATTGAGTTCACAAAGCTTAACCCTTCCACCTCGTTCGAGGTAAACACGCTTTTTCTGACGTTCGAATGGGGATGATGTACTGATGTAATCCGCAAATGCTTGTTGTTGTCTCCAGGCGGCCGTAGCTGACCCGATCCACACCTTCAGACTGGATCAACTCCGTGGAAGAGTGATCGCCTCGTTACCAACAGCCACCCACGCCAGCAAAAACGCAACGTCCGTCATAGCGACTGCTTCTCGAGGAGTTTTGTGCGTCATCATCCCACCCAGTCGCTTGAGTGTCTACGATGCAGAAGACAGTGAAGACGAGGAAGACGGCGACGGCGACGACGACGACGATTAGATTCAAACGCTTCTTACAGAAATCTCTGAAGCCCTCAGTTTGTCACTTTCGGCTTCTGTGTTCGACGTGATGCAGTACGTTGGATGTCGAATCCTTCCCCGCTTAGTAGCTCGTCAACAAGCGCCGTCACGTCACTTTTGTGCATAGATAAATATCGTTCCGACGGCCGTCGCTGGTAGCCGCCAATATCTCGCATGGAGACACTGGACCTGTGACTATTGTGGAATGCGTCCATCTTAGCAGCCCCCTCAGGTCGCAGTCGAAGTGTAGTCGTTTGGTCAGCTCCTGACGGATGTACAGTAGACAACGACGTGGCACTGTTCGGCCGTCGAGCAGCACGAGTAGCTGGGACGAACACTGTACCGGCGGTAAATGAACTCAGCTCGCTTGGTAGCGGTCGAGTCGGCTCCACTACACCTGGTAGCAAAATAGTCCTTGATAGTCCTTTTTGAGGCGACGGATTTGAACGCCGTGCCAGTTTTAGTGCGCGTTCATCGGAGACGTGTTCCAGCACTTGAACAGTTGTTTCTTCTCCCTCTATGTCGACAGAACCAGGTTTCGTGTGAGTAGCCAACGCTGCTGTGGCTGCAGCTTGGACTATATTTCCCAAGGAGTATCCCGTTGGCGCCGCAAACGACGAGTGTTTCCTTTTAGGCATGGACGCTCCACTTACACTTGCTCGGATGGTGTCGTGATCACAACTGCGGCGTGCAATATTGATCTCTGCCACCCGGTCTCTGTCTAAGGCTGTGAGGCAGATAGGATCGTTGTTTTGCCACCCAGGGACTATTTTCTGCTGTCGTGTGATCGACTGAATGATCAGCGATCGAATTTCGTCCATAACTCGCGGATATTGGGTCTCGAACTCGTCCAGACACTCGCGTGGCAGTAAATACGTCCCTGTAGCGCGCATCGCAAATAAATTGTATCGTGCTACGGTTTCCGTCAAAGTTTCCTTATACCCGAAAAATTCGCCTTCAAATATCTTCGCAATTGTGCCCTGATGATCCGCAAAAATAGGGTCCGTCGATGAATTACTTCTACCGCTTGTCATTGTGGCATGTGTGTTTGGTATTGGCGCGAAATGCCGCGTTTTCGCTATAACAGCGCCCGTCATGATGAAGTAGATTCCACTTACGGGGTTATCCTGGTAGATCAAAATGTCCCCCTCAAGAAAAAATTGCGGTACCAATCGTGGCAAAATTAACGTCAAAAACCATTTTGGCTTTTTGTCGAAAAAACGAATTTTCGACACGACGCCTCCATTGAGTAGCAAAATGAGTTCGCTGCGTAAGGAATAACTGAGGGCATCAAATAGTGAGTTTTCGACAAAAAAAGTTTTCTCAGCATCCACAAATCTCAAGTGTTCCTGACAAGCCACGATAAATTCGGACGACACTCCGCGTTCTTTGATATACGCATTCACTCGTTGGACCATCTCGTGCTCTCGATTCATTAAGCTTTTCGAGTTACTTGCCACTTCAATGACCGTACCCACCACATAGGCAAACAACGTAGTGCCTCCGATAAGAACAAGAATGCAGAAGCCCTTCTCAAAGTCATTCACAGGGTAGATATCGCCAAATCCGACAGTGGTCATTGTCGTAATTGCCCAGTAAATACTGGCAATATACTTGGAGAGAATGGACTCTGGGTCTTCAAAATTGAGATTTCGATTCCCCCACCACGCATCGTCTACAGCACGATCGGCTGAAATGTAGTACCAGAAGCAGCCTACGTAATGGGCAATGATCATCACTGGGGCGAGTAATTTCAAGAGTCGAACGGTATCAACGTTAATATCAAACTCGGCCATCCATTGCGAGTTCATTTTGAGTAGCTTTGATAGTCGCATAAGTCGAAGCAGTTTGATAAGTTTAAGAGTACGAATGAGACGCAAGGACCGAAAGATGTTGCCTGTCGCCGCCGCCTCCACGAGGAAGTCGAAAGGGATTGTAGACGCGATATCGACGAAAAACGTGGTTTTTAGATAATGCCGACGAATTTCGTAGCGATCGACTATTTCAACTCCCGTGTCATCGACGTATGTGGTGCAAAAGCTGAGAATGACGTCGATCACGAACAAAACGTCTGACATTCGATCAGTAGCGTAAAAGACGAGTACGTCCTGCACGTCGAAAGCGATTCGAAACGGTACCGTGATTGCCGTGATAGAAACCATGATACCCATTACAATATCCCAAGTAATTCTCAGCTTGGAGTAGTGCCGAATTACCGACCAGTGTGTCACAACTTCATCACCAACAACGCTCATGTCCATTTGAGTAACAACGTCCGCTGGCATTGTGTGGGCATTTGTCGCTGAAATGGATTTGCGATGTCGTTTATGTAAATATGGCTCTCCTCCTCTCGATAATGACTCTCGTCGGACCGCACGTATGGAACGTTGTCGTAGAAGAGCACGCTTTCCTCGTCTTGCGGACTCTTCGTATCGCTCTCCTAAAATTACAGCCAGATCTTCGAGATACTTGTGCGCTACGGGACATTTGTTAATCGCTTCGAGTAAATCAGTGCTGTACATTGAATACAACTCTGTCTTCGAGACAGAACGGTACGTGTGGGTATATCGTCTCCGAGCGTTTACAAGATACTCAATGCCACAAATCTCGCCGGGTGAGAGAGACCCTACAACCAGATTAGATTGCACTGTTTCCACTGTGCCGGCAGTCAGGAAGTACAGTTCCTCCCACACGCTTTCGGCGTCGACAAGCACTTGACCTGGCCCCAAAACGATGGGTCGAAGTCGAGGTATTGCGAATACGAAAAACTCCACCGAAGTCATACCGAAGAACGGAAACTTTTTCACAAACGTCTCCATCGAGGCAGCTAGAATTTCGTACTGTAGACTTCTAGGAAATTGGTTCAGCAGGTAATTTTCATCAAACACGGTGCGATGACTCCAGTGAAATTCGAATTGCGAGATAACGCGTTGCCGAAGACGACGTGGGATACTGCGTTTGATCAGAAACTCTTTGGTGTCTTGGAGTTTTTGCTTCAACATGATGCCACGAGGATTGTAGTTTTCGGTGAGCATTTGGATGTTTGCGATGATCATACCAACGCAAATCGAGCCGAGACAAGCCACGAAAATCGAGTACAGCCGCTCTCCATCGGTGACCCCATAGACATCTCCATAACCCACGGACATCATTGTATTTGACACCCAATAGAAGCTAACGAGATATGGGTTTTTGAAGCCTTCTGGCTCGATATTCGTGACCCAATTCTTTCCTGAAGGATCCCAAGTGTAGAACATATACCACCCGCAAGCCACTAGATGGATGATGAAGATGATCGTGAGTAAACTTTTGATTGTTTGCAGCACGTGCGCGTTGAGCGCATCCACCTGAACTGCTTCCATTGTCCGTTTTAATCGTAATAATCGCATGAGTTTTAGCAGTCGAAACAATCGAAACACGCGGATGAGCTTTAGTGTGAGCAGTGAAGATGACGCGGTAGTTACCACCTGCAAAAATTGATCTAGAGGAACTGTCGATGCCACATCGAAAAGAAACCAACTGCGAAGATAGCGTGCCCGAATTCTGCGTAGTTCATAAACCAAGATGTCTTCGTCGTAATAACCGGTAAAGAAATTTAATATTACATCCACGGCGAAGCTGCTATCGAAGCAATAGTTCAGAACTTGTTCCCACCCCTAGAAACGCAGCACAATATGATTTAGGATACACATCATAAATGCATTTTAGAAAAAAAAAATCTTACCGCAAGCTCGATACCGAAGCCAATTCGATAGGGTATAAGGACGACGCTATAAGCAATAATGAACCCAATCCAGAGATCCCATCTTACTTTCCACGTGGCGCGAGGCTGGATAAACCACCGACTGTACTTTACTTTTTCCGTCTGCACTACCGGTACGAGGTCATTTCGTCGAGCTCGTCGTGGTGCGGTAAATATCGTTGAATCCGGTAATGATTTCCGCTGATGCAGCTTCCGTTTTCGCGGTAATCCTTTGACGACGGAGATCGCGTTCCCATGAGCGAAACTTGCCATTGTAGCTGCTCGATGGAAAGTGTGTGAGCCAAACGAGGATTTTCTTTGTGGACTGCTGGTGTCTGTTGATGATGTTGTACCAGTACGTGAGCCTTCGATACTCGATCGTGTAGGTGAGTTTGCAAGCGGACCCAGCTGCTCCGTCGCAGAGTCTTGGACTTTCTTATGCCAGGGATGGATCAATGTGCGTGTCATGACCGAGGGTCCGCCCTTGAAAATGTCTAGCTGGCGGCACGTCAAGACCCTCTCACGACACAATCAAACAGCATACAGCAGTCCAAGATACCAGCATCCACTGATACGTTCGATCACGTGTTGCCCACGCCTCGTCCGTCTGCCAACTTGAGCGCAACGGGATGCAGGTAGATGGAAAGACAGACCTTCGGTGGGCTGTTGCTCAGGAAAGACCTGGCAAATGTTCGTTTCGTGTTGCAAGCGTGGCAAGTTTAGACCCCAGCAATCCGCCACTATTTTTACCATAGTTTTTGTCATCCTACCCACAGCTAAAAAAGTGAGCAAAACACACTTTGTCAATGTGAAAAAGTGAGTGAGTATTGTCGTTCTCAGTGTCATCGCATGACTTATTTTCTTCCTCTCTAAAAAGGCATCTTCATACCCATATTCTGAGCCATCTTGGCCATGTCGCCTAGTGCGCTGGGGTCCATTCCTTGCATCTGCTTCATCATCCGCATCATGTTCTGTGGACCGCCCATCTGCGCCATCATCTTAGGGTCCATGACCTTCGAGAGTTGTTGCATGACCGCGTTCGGGTTGCGGGCCATTTGCTTGCCGAGTGCGGCGTCGCCCGTCTTCATGAGGCCACTCTTGCCCATACGACTCACAACAGTCGCAAACTGCTTGTGACACTTAAGCAGGAACTCTACTTCATACAACTGACAACCGGAGCCACGCGCCACTCGCGTCTGGCGCGACTCAGACAGCGGTACAGCACCATCGAGCTCGGCATCCGTCATACTGTCCATCATAAAGAGGAATCGTCGGAGTCGCTTGGAGGCCTCTTCCTCTCCTCCTCCCATGTTCATCATCTCACTCATGCCCTGTGGTAAGCCAGGGATCATAGACATGACTTTGCTAAGCGGTCCCATCTTCATCACACTCTGGAACTGCTTGTACATGTCCCGCAGAGTGAAGACTCCTTTCTGGAACTTCTCGACCATTTCTTCTTGGTTGTCGAGCATGCCACTGGTCTTGACCTCTTCCATGAGTCCACGGATGTCTCCCATACCCATAAGACGACTCACAAAGCTCTGTGCGTTGAACGACTCGAAGTCTGCGAAGTGTTCTCCCGTACCATAGAAAATAATAGGCGAGCCTGTAGCAGCGACAGCACTGAGTGCACCGCCGCCCTTAGCGTGACCATCTAGCTTGGTAATGATCACACTACCGACATCCACCGTCTCACGGAAGGCACTGGCCTGGTCGAACACGGCCTGGCCGATAGTGGAGTCCATTACGAACACAACGTCATCGGGCTGTACGGCAGCTGATACCTCTCTCATCTCGGCGAACAGATCGGTCTCTTGTTTGTGACGACCACTGGTATCCACGAGAATGAGCTCGTAGTTCTCAGCTCTAAACTGAGCCACACCTTCCTCTGCGATGCGGACCGGGTCGGCCTCTGTGTAGCTACCATAGAAAGGGATGCGTAGTTTGGTGGAATTCTGCTTGAGTTGGTCGAACGCACCGGCACGGAAAGTATCGGCACAGACCATACAGGTTTTCCAGCCTTTGCGCTGGTAAAAGTGCGCGAACTTGGCGATACTTGTGGTCTTACCGCTACCCTGAAGTCCGACGAACATGATAACGTTGCTTTGGCCCTTTTTCATCTTGTAAGGCTGCGCCTCAGGCTCCAGCATCTGCACGATTTTGTCCACTACCGACTTCTGGATGAGGCGACGGCGATTCACGCCCGAGCTCGCGTCCTCGAGGTTCACGGCCAGCTTGACATTGTCTCGTAGTTGGCGCACGAGTTTCACCTGCACGTCTGACTCGAGCAGCGCGCCGCAGATTTCCTTAAGCAGCGCGTTGAACACCTCGTCATCCACTACAGTCGTGCGGTTAAGCTTGGCCAGCGCCCCCTGTAGCTTTGATCCCAGCTCCGCTAACACCATGGTCGCTCCTGCTCTGCCTTCTTGTTGTCAAGAGGAATTTTAGCTTGTAATTTGTATCGGGATGGACGGGATTGTTAATATTAGATAGTGTATGCTTGTTGCCAAGTGAGCCCGCAGCCCAATGTGAGCCCGCGGGCTTAGAAGATCACTTACCGGTACCTTACCGGTAAGTGATCTTCTAAACTGCGTCAACTGACCTTCATTCTTCAATTTGCGAAGTGGATGAGCAAGTGGGTGCGCTCGTTACTGTCGCTTCCTGTGCGTACACGCTTCCTGTCCCCGTCCGCATCCAGTAGGAGCTATCCAGCTTTTGTTTCCGCCTTCGCGTCCAGCAACATGTCCAGCAGCAATGACGTCGTGAAACTTTCGGATGAGGAGAGGAAGCAGCGTCTGACACCCATGCAGTTCCAGGTGCTGCGTCTTAAAGGCACGGAACGTGCAGGCACTGGAGAGTACAACAAGAACAAGGAAACTGGAGTGTATGTATGTGCCGGCTGCAAGACGCCTGTGTACACATCCACCACCAAGTTCGATTCGGGGTGTGGCTGGCCTGCGTTCTACGACGCCATTCCCGGCGCTATTAAGGTGCGTTGCAGTTTGTGGACTTTAGAGAAAAGTGAAGTGACTTATTCTGATGCGAGCGCTTAATTGGGTGCTGTAGGCTGTGCCTGATGCCGATGGACGTCGCACAGAGATTATGTGCGCCAAATGCGACGGGTGAGTAGAAATAGGTGGTGCTTTTGGCCATAGTTTTAAGTGACGAGTTGTGTTGACGTTTTGATGCAGTCACATGGGTCACGTGTTTAAGGGCGAAGGCTTTAAAACTCCTACCGACGAGCGTCACTGTGTCAACAGTGTGTCGCTCGTGTTCCACGCCGGTGAAGTTCCTCCTCAGTAAGAGATCTGGAAACTACGGGCTTGGTTACGTGTTGCTAGCTGGTTGTACGAGCTTGGAAGTAAAGTAGTGGTTAGCAGGGTTGAGTTCGTAATGATAGCAAAGCATAACACACTCCAAAGTAAAGTAAACGAATCGGTATTGAGTAAGATCTCTACTATAGCAAACTGTCGTCTTCTTGGTCACTGGAGTCGCCGAAGCAGCTGTCTGCAGTGAGATGCTCGAGCTCTGCTAGATGCAAAACGTAGCGTTGCTTCCGTGCGGGTGTTGTGGGTAGTAACCAGTCTTTTGTGGTGTCTCCAAAAACGTCATTAAAGTTTTTCCGCCAGCCTTGATTGAACGGGAAAGCACGGCCGTACTGGTGGCACTCGATCGTGGTGGCTCCGTGCACCAGGAGGTACGAGTGAACTGCTATGAATCCCAACAAACTGATAGCCAACGCACCGCCCAATACGAACCCGACAACTGCCATGGCAGAGAAGTTGGACGCTCCACGAGGTGCGTCTTCACTGAAGAGTGCCGCTTGAAAAGGCCCCGATAGCGCTCTCACACACATTGACAGAGCTAAGAACGCGTACACGACGAAATGAAAGAAGAATTTGTAGTTGCCTTCGCCGACGCAATTCGCGACCCATGGGCAGTGGTGATCTGCTCTCCATACATGCGACGTGGAATCAATACCAGGATGCAGAGAGGGACTGAAAAAGGATGATACTCACCCATTTTCAGCACACAACGATTACAGAAGCTGCAATGGTGTGCTCGGAAAGGTTTGAGCAGTTTGCACCTCCGACAGGTATTTATTATCGGTGGACTTTTGCTTCCTGCTTCCATCACTTGGTGCATGGCGTCTTTGATGTGTTGAACAACTGTAGGCGTGACATATCCAGGGTCTGCAAATTCCAGCAGCATCAGCTCAGAGTCACCTCTCTCTCGTGTTTTGTTGCCACATCCGTACCTGTGAACACCACCTTATAATACGCCACCAGCATGTATCCAACCACAAAGTGGAAGATTATTGCTTCCAGTATCCGCAGCGGTACGAAGAACCCCACCGACCTCTGGAACTCTTTTATCCAGTGCTCCGTCATAAACACATAGTATTCCAACGTTATGATCGCTGCTACCATCAACACAGGCAGCACTGACACCGAACGAAGCAGCGCACTACACAACACACCGTCGTTAGCGTCCGTCTATACTAGCACACCTGCAGGGCTACGCACTTGTCGTGAACACGCAGCATTCGCTCTTTCGATATCGTCGTTGCCTGTGTTCCAGACTGGTTGAACCTGTCATAGATCATACACGTGGCAAGCGCCAGGCGCCGACGTCGGACGTTATTACCGTATTCAAGTTTTCGAGCACTAGCGATCCCCCGCAACGGCCATGGGGAACACCGTGACGCTGCACAGCGCGTGCGAGTATGGGGACCTAGCGGAGGTGCATCGTCTGCTCAAGACAGCGACAGCCGAGGAGCTTGAAGCCACGGACGACAGCGGACGCACACCGTTGCTCCTGGCCGTCGCCAGCTTGAAGCATCTGCGCGAGCATCACGAGCTGGTGGACGACTTCGACGACCTCCATGGATTTGGGGACAGTGATGAGGAAACAGAGACTGCCACCCAAACACAAGAACATAATGTGGCTGAAAGTAGCAACAGCGAGACCGAGGAGGCTGTGAATGAGGTCAGGGATGACGCCGATCTGGAGCTCATGCCTAAAGAAGCCGAGATCCTGCATCTGCTGCTGCAGCGGAGAGTAAACGTGGATCATAAGGATGAGAACGGTTGGACAGCGCTACACCACGCGTGCTACGTGCAGAACGCAGTGGCCATCAAGATGCTGATCCATGCAGGGGCGAAACCAATGAGAGAAAGTTACGGCTTGCTACCGCAGGATCTACTACAAAGAGGACACATGTCCGAGTGGGTCGCTCAAGCACAGGAGCTGAAAGAAGCTCTGGACCAGATCACAGACAAGAGCGCCTACGCGATCAAACTTCTGGCATTTCGACCAAGCGGAATAGTGCAGCTAGATATGGGCGGACAGGTCGAGAAAGGGTCGTTTGTTACATGTAAGGACATTGATGATATCAGATTGAAGAGGTTGTTGCTAATCTGACGCTTGTTTTTTGGTATGCAGTGGAGTACGACGTACCGGAGAGGCATTCTGTGAAAGATTATATTCAGGTACTCATTTCGGAAGAAGATTCGGCGGAGATTGAGACAGGGTCGTATCATTATGTACCCGTAGGAGCACACGGCCAACTTACTATTAGCACCAAGGATATCCCACCAGCGAGTACAGTTCGGTTCGTGTACGTGAAGAGCGACATTAACACAATGTCCCGAGAAGTGGTCGCCAGTGGCTGCAATGCGGTGGTACAGGCTTCGGTGGGCGAGATTTTCCAGTACGAATTGTTCCTATATGAACGTGTGGTTGAGGTGGAAAGCATCCCGGAGTTTGAGTTTATAGACCAGCCTTTGATTGTGCTCAAGCGGATTGGTATTGTCGTTGGAGAGGACATTGACTGGGTCACTATCCGCCCAGACAATCATATCGTGGCAGTAAATGACATTCGCATCGATGCGATGGAGTTTGCAGAGGCTGTGCGTGTATTGCAGGAGAACAATGGGCGACAATGCACCAAGCTTTTGATGCAGAATTACTCGGCATGTGGTGACTTCATTCCAGAGAAAATTCTGGGGGTGGGAGTCGTTGGCAAGTACGCTTACTTGCATCCTGTTGACGAGGATCAAGATGGTGAGGGTGACGAACAGACGTACGAAGAGTGGGTGCGGAATAGCCAGAGTGAGAATGGCGATGGCAATGGTGAAAGTGAGTTGAGCCTGGGTCCGGTTAGTACACAATTGTCAGCGATCCAGATGTCGACAGATACAGCAGAGGCGCCAGCACCGCCTTTCGTATTGTCACCTATGCTTCAAGCAGAGGAGCGTCGGGTGGTTAGCAAGGTGGTTGCTGATGAACGTGATGACCCAGCGACGATGGACAGGGAAGAAAAGATATCCGCTTCTTCAACTATAGAAACGGTCGTGCCGCTCCACAACTCGTTACAACTCGTAAGTGAAAATCTGTTGTGGGACTAAATTGTGTTGGTTGACTCACGTTTTGTTAATCGCTTGTGTTTGAAGGTGGCACAACTTCAACACGGTATTTCGATTGGTCATGCGACTAGATGAACACGTTACTGGCATGCCGCAGAAGATTGGTCGAGGGGAGTTTAATGAAGCAGTTGTAGACACAGTGAAGAGTGGTGCGTTAAGCTAACCGTTGTTCGAGAGTGAACCCCAAGTTGAGGGAGGTTTGCTCGACATTTTGAAGACACACGCGACAAGAGCTGGATCAGGAGAACGCGAAGAAAGTTAAAACCAACAGGTGATTTATTGGCATATGATACGATGATTATTTGTTGCGGACTTTGAAGTCAGAGGCGATGATACTTATCTTTTGTGAGACGTTGCTTAATTTAGTAGAGCGCGCAAGATTAGAGATAAGCCTCTGACGTACATGTAAACAGGATTATTGGTGCATCTATGATTTCCTAAAATGGCAGACATTTGCTTTTGATTCCCATGTCCAGCATCTTGCGCTGATGAACATGACCTTTCTATGCCAGGAAATAGAGAAAGTAAAGATATCCTTCTTTGAAGTTGTTGTCTCTATCGCTGCAAGAAGCCTACATGATGCATCGGATCCTCGATCCTCCAGATTCAAATTCAGTCAAATAAAAAAAAAATTCGAGATTTCTTGGCTGGTTCATTCTGTACCGAATGCTTGTACATAATGTGTAAATAGTTTTTTCTAAATACCTAAGTGACATAATGCAGCATAGTGGGTGATCACAATGCACTGGTTGACGGCAGAGAACAAAAATCATGTTTTACATGTGTGAAACGAATGGCAACCAGGGCAAACACGGCTCTCTTTCAAAAAACTTTTTTAATCGCGAAAAAAACGGTAGGAAACGACATAAAGTCGGCTTTTACAGCCAACAAATTATACTTCCAAATTACACAATCAGACGTTTAGAATGTCTATATTCTTGAAAGCGAAGATGTCATGGAAAGCATCACCCCTTGTTTTTCAGTAATTCTGACAAATAGGGAACACTGTCAGGTTGAAACTCTCATGGCTTTACAATGTGTCCATCCTGAGTACAAGATCATTAATAACAGGACTGGGTTTTACGTGGGCGTCAGAGATCGTTGGGTTCTTATTATCGCCAAGTACAGTACCAGTATTATTAAAACGGAGCTGTTGGAGGCCAGTATTATAGTACTGGAAGGGTGCAGTCATGGAAGTGTCCATGAGTTGTAAAATAAAATTCATTACCTTCGGCTAGGTACGATCGAGGGCCCCTAACCTCCAATCTCCCATTATCACTTTTCCCGTTTCCTGCTCAAATGGACGTAGGACTCGGCGGCGGCGACGCAGACGCGGTCACAGCGCGCGCGGCCAGACGTAGTACATCTTTACAGAGTCGGGGACCTGGCCTCTTGGACACGCTGTGTGTTGATGCAGCACTGTTGGAAGGCGACGAGCAGCCAAATGACGATAGCATTGAGCAAAGTAGCCAAAAAGATGACAGCGGTACTGATCTCGTTAGCCAGGACGATGATGACGGACGTGACAGCTCCGGCACCACTGATGGCAGAGAGGAGGAGGATAGAGAAGCAGGACGTCACTCGGTATCAGATGTTAGCGGTGCATAGTTTGAGGTGAGAAGTGACGTCGGTCTTGTGGCTGTGGATCCGCCGGAGGTTTGGCACAGCAGCTGGGAGTCCTGGCAGGCATATTTCGCTCTATATTGCCAGAGGACGATGCAGGTGCTTCTGGTCAAGGAAACGATGTCGCGAGCGGAGAGGAACAAGCGTCTGAAAAGGACTAAGAAGGGCGAAGACGACTCGCAAATGGTGCCGGAAACAATGGACCCTTATCAGCGCACGTACATCTGTACGCACGGTTGGAAGAAGCGCAAGTCGCGTAGCGAAGGTGGACGTCCGAGACAGCACATTCGTCACACGAATTGCCCCATTCGGTTCATTGTGCAATAGAATTTGGCTCGTGGTGAGCTCCAAGTGAAGAACGGCAATTACTCACACAGCCAAAGGGTTTCTGTCATTGCGTATGCTACGTATCTCACGTCTAAGGGCATCGCAGATCCATTGATTGATGCCCATGTGGATGGAATGCTAGCAGCTGGTGCAAAGCGGTCGCGCACCTACGACTACCGTCTAGATCACGATGAAAACGTAATCCAGTCCGACGTTGACAACTTAGTGCGCAGCCACTCATCTTCCGTTTCGATATTGGACGACAGCGACGCCGCACCGCTCGGGAAATCGACTTTTCGCAGCGGCAGATCCAGAGAATGTGCCGTCCGTGGCTGAGACGGATGCAGGAGAAAGCGGAGTGATCTCTATTGCTAACCGCTCACATGAGACGCGTGTACGGTCGATTTAGCGAGCTTCTTTTAGTCGACTGCAGCCACAAAACGAACAGGTTAGTTTTCTAAGTTTACATGATCAATCCTGGATTCTTACAGAATTAAACATGATTTTTTTCAGATACAACTATCAGTTGCTGACGTTCATGGCGATGAACGAGTTTGGAGAAGTGCGAACGGGGATTGGCACATGGAGCAAGCCATCTCTCATTTCAAGCGACTGCATCCTACACGTATAACATCGCTACGTGTTATTATCGTGGACAAGGACCTCAACGAGATTCGAGTTCTGGAGACCAACTTTCCCGACGCTCGCGTCTTGATTTGTCACTTTCACGTGATAAAGTATTTGAAAGAGATGCGCGCTAAGCCTGAGTTCGGAAAGTTGTCGGCGGAAGATGCGAGCCACATAGACGGAGCGGTGCATCAAATGGTGTACGCATTATCTGAAGAGGAGTATAAGGACGCTCATGATTCGCTCAAGGGACTGTGATCGATGTGGAATGGATGGGTTTTTGCGTATTTTGAAAAGAACTGGGACGCTTGTCAGGATCGTTGGGTGTTATATCTACGGTCTACGCTTCCTCACTTTAAAAACCACACGAATAACCGCCTGGAGAGCTTTTTCGGGAAGCTGAAGGAGAGTGTAGACGGATCTATGAGCATGGCTCAGTGTATTAGGTCCCTGGTTGCTTTTGATCGTCGAAAAGAGAACGATTACCAGTACCGCGTATCTCGCATTGGTCAATTCGTGAACAGCACTACGATGAAGAGATGTGTAATGTTCTGCGCTTCACAACTTATTATGTGGCTCGACAAATCGATCATCAATATATTGCAGCAATGGACAAGGCTTTGATGTACCAGTACGTCATTGACAAGGCTGACGCTTTGTTGGTCATTGTGCGCGGCATTTTTTTCGGAACACAAACTACGTCTCGACACTTGGGTCTGCGATTGTGAGTTCGCTATCGCCATGTGCCTACCATGCCGTCACGCCATTGCCTATCGCAAGAAACGTGATGTATCTGAAACGCTAATTCCGTGGAATCGTATTGACGACAAGTATGTACTATGATCCGAGGCTGCTTGTGGTTTCCCAGGATTTTAAAGATAAACAGGATTTGGCCAGGATTCATTATAATATGGATATTGTATCTTGTTTCTAACTTGTGCATGTTGAACGAATACATAGGTGGACAACAGCAAACCGCATTTTAAAGAGGGTCAAACAATTCACTTACGAAAGATTTTCAGGCGAATCACAAGGCACATCAGCTCAAAGGGTGCGAACGCATTCGGACAGGTATCGAGAGGCAGTACGTGCGACTCATTTGATCGCAAATGAACTGGCAGACATTGAAAACAATGACGAATTTGACGAGATGCTACGGTTTTTTACAAATCAGTGGAGAAATGCTCGCCTGCGGAAATTGGCGGAAACAGATATTGCCACGCAAGAAATGGAGTGAAGTAGCGTCTCAAAGCTCAATTCAAGACAGTAATGATGATGTGAAACGAGAATTTGGGATAAGTAGCCGTGTATCCGAGGAAATCGACGATGACGATGAAGAGGCGAATGTATCATTTGGAGAAATTTGAGGAGTTAAGATAAAGTTGAACCCTAAAGTCAAAAAGGTTGGAGCTCCCAGAAAACTGAAGAAGAAGATGCTAGCAGATGAAAAAAACGACAGGAAGTGACATGAAGCGGCGGAAGAAGGCAGAAAAAAAGGTGGCGGCGCTGTGTAATTCACTCGATCTAGAGCAGCCTGGGCTAGTTGAAACAGAGAGGCGGTTATCTGGTGTTCTTGTCAAATATGGAGACCTTGAAAAGAAGCCAAAACTCAAAGTTTTAAAGAATCCTGTGGTGATCCAGGATCCATTCTACATTCTTCATGCAAAGCTTCTAGAGGCATGCACGAAGCTACTTCCTGTTGGCAACACCGCGGCTGATGCAATTTTAATTGACGACTCTCAACAAAGTCAGTCTCAAGGTGTTTCTCGCACTGAAGGTCAAGGAAAAGTGGAGACACTGATCATCAAAGACGTGGGTAACTTCTCACGTAAACAGATCAAAACTTTTATGAGAGTCCAGAATATAAAGACTCCGGTACAGCTTGGTCTAGACCTGCACAAGTGACTTAGGCAGGATGGACTACCAGGACTACCTGCCGAATACCACGATCTAGCGATCAAAGCAGCTGAAGACGTGGTTAAGACCTACCCACACAAACGCATAGAGACTCTCCCTAACTACCCGGATTTCCAGTACGCGATGCTGTATCGAGCGGCGCCTTCAGTTTGGCTTAACGATGCTACGATAAGGGCGTTGTGCTTGCGACTCTGTGGAGATTACCCCACGTGCAGATTCGCCGGGTTCCAGTCCGCCATAACGAGGTCCAAACGTACACGGAATCGAGACGATCAAGTTGTAGACACTGATATACGCGATCCGGCTCTCCATCAAGCGGGCGAACAATCTATGGAGACGATTTTGCTGCCTCTGAACTTCATGTGCTTCCATTGGTGCTGTGTTACGGTAATGGTGAGTCAAAAACGGATATTTTACTATGATCCACTAAATCAAGGCCCCTACATGAATGCTGCCAAGGCTGTGGCGACCCACCTCAAATTAGCTGGGCTGCAAGGGTACGATGTTATTTCGCAGAACAACCCTATGTAGTTTGATCTGTTCAGCTGCGGAGTCTATGTGTGCTGGATGTTCGTTCGACAGGTGTGTAAGAGTGTACATCCGGACATGAGCAAGACTGCGCTTACTCACCGACGATTTGAATTGTTCTACTACCTACTGACGGCCCGTCTACTCCCTGTGGAAGCCTCTACTTCCATGCCATATGCTGAAGATGATGGTACGGAGGAGAAATTGCCACCTCCGCGCAGCGACGACGAGAGTGATGTCGACGAAGAACTTCCCCAACTCAAGTGAAGCAGTAGGTCGGCGGACCATATTGTGCTGAAACTTTGGAATCGTACGGAAGTTTAACAGCTACTAATACATGTTTCTTCATCTTCATAAAGGTTGTTTCTTCTTTGTTTCACCTCCTCCAGAAAGAAGATCTTCAAAGAGTCACTTCCGTCGTCTCCATACGCAATCTGATAGCTGTAGTCTTCGCATGGTTGTTACGTTATTTACACAGGATTAGTCCTGTAACGAAGTACACTTCCAAGATTAATCCTG
The DNA here is from genome assembly GCA_011320135.1 of Phytophthora betacei. Taxonomy (NCBI): domain Eukaryota; phylum Oomycota; class Peronosporomycetes; order Peronosporales; family Peronosporaceae; genus Phytophthora; species Phytophthora betacei. The sequence goes on from JAANHX010000010.1 coordinate 96,495, forward strand.
GAAGATTTTCAGCCACACATTACGTATCTTACGGCTCTTGCTACTGCTACCGAAAAAAACATTGAAGTCAAAGCCATGTGTTTTATCTTGCTCATTTTATGTAGTTCTATCCATGCTATGCAGCACTCACCGCTAAGAGTGCATGTCTAAATTTCGAGATTTATCTTCCATCGCGTTTTTGGTCGATGTAGTTCGTGCACATACCCAAGTATCGAAGGCGAAGATACGGCACCAGTTTGTAAAGGCCCTTGTGCCACGGAGTACGAGCAAGTGTCTGCTCCAGTACGATCAAGCACCACAGTCCACAGTTGTCGCTGTCTTCTTGAAGACACGAGGTAAACTTGCAGTAGTTGAGCTCGGCGTTCATCGGTAGCAGCGGCTCTATAGCCTCCTTGATGGTATTCTCCAGCCTTTTGTAGTTTTTTGTGCCTTGCTGGGGATCAAACAGTCGGCAGGCTTGGGCTTGAACATCTATGTGGTAGACTAATCAGTGCGCTCCCCCGAAGTTTATCATATCGATTATATCCGTGTTTGCTTGCGAGAAAGCATTGTACGCGCTCGCCACTTTGCGCTTCCTAACAGGCTCCCTTTGTTCCGCAAATGATGGACTAACAACGCCAATATTGCCATACTTGACAGCGAGACTGTGCATGGATGTCAGTATAGATGCTGTAGAGAGCCAATGACAATAGCGAAAGCTAAGCAGTCGAAAGCCATCGATGGCCTCGGTACCAACAACCGACAAGCACAAATTTAAAGCCTTCACTAGATCCTGTAGCGTTTCCTATCAGCGTACTGCTCTCGCTTATTTCTAACGAAGTCGGTCACCTCCGTTTGAGTCATAGATGCATGAATGAGCTCAAATGTAGCGAGCTGTGTAGCCGCATGCAAGGCTCGAGAGTCTTTTGCCTCCGTTCGTCGTGCTGTTCGCTCAATCTCTCGTCGCTGGGCTCGAAGCCCAAGTAAGCGCGCAACACCCCAGCAGCGCCTCTCCACCGCAAGATCCGTCACTCTCGTCGCTCTAGGCTCACGGGTAAGCACAACAGCATGTTCATTCAGCGCTCAGCACCACTCGAACCAAGCACGGATGCTATACCTACCGATTACGGGTCGATTTGGGGGATGACGGGAACATTTCTAAAACTCTGAAAACAGGCTTCCCATCTCGAATTTGCTCACTTGTCTCATAAACACACTGGTGCTACCGCAAAACACACTCCTCCTACCGCATTGCGGTAGGAGCAGAACTTCTCGTATCTTACTCGTCCTCACCAAATTTGGGGGTAAATCCCTACGTTTCCACTCGTAGCGCACCTATGAATGTGTAAAGCGTTTCTCTAGCTGCCACCGCCAGTTCGCCAGTCTTTAAGATTGCAACAAATTCGGGTATCAGATTGCGAATTGAAGGTCCTGTCTTTTTTAACTAGAAAAAGAATTTAACACTAAGTAGTACTTGAAGTTTTACACATGTATTAATCGAAATTTTAATTTCAACCGAGTACATGTACAGTACTGCACCCCGTTTTCGCGCCCTTGGACCTTTGATAAACTTCCGGATGTGATAATCCCGAATCTAAATGAGCTACATGTATTGTTTGTGAGCTTAAATATGATTTATTTGCAAATCCTATATGGTCCACCCCCGCGAAAACGGGGTGCAGTACTGTATTTTATTGTGCGATAAGGTATGAGAAAGCAAAAGTACATGTATGGCCTTTGTGAGCATCACCAGTACTGGCAACCAGTGACCCATACTTTTAAGTACTGTGATACTACTGTACAGTACATGTAGTAGTATCTGTATTACAGCAGTAGAAGTACGATAGGCAGTACTACAGTATAATATACTGCATATTATGCAGATTCAGGTCATTCCATTGAGGCCAAAAGTAAAAAGTAAAATTGTTGCTGGAACGATGCATTTCAAGATGTTTCGTTTTTATCCTATCAATGACTCACGTCCAACACGTTTCTAATCTCGTTTATACCCTACTAAATGTTGCACTCAACCGCAGCAAGTTTTCTACTTTGCGATCTCATCGCCATGAACCTCTTATATGCTGCGTGCGCCGCAGGATTGCGCTCTTCTCTCGTATTCTCCATTGCTTCTTTCGGCTCATTGTCTTCTAGGCACCATCTCGTGAACATTTCTCGGATGTGGTGGTGATGATGGACAAATTCTTCGAGTTCTTCGGGCCATTCAAGAAAACCAAGTTGGGCTCTCAGGTTGCGCTTGCCTGTAGTGCCGCCTGTAACCAGCTCGGAGTCCCTGTCTTTGAAAGGGTTTGCCGAAATAACAGCGTCGCTCGCAAGAAAGGCTGCCGTAGCAACGGCGAAGACGTGGCACATACGCATAATAGTCCCGGGCAACTTGAGAGAACTGCGTTCTGCGAGGAAAATATCGGAATGAAGGCAGTTTGGTTACCCGCCATCCCATCCACACACGGTTGTCTTCATGCACCGTGAGAGCAGCCGCAAACAGCACATCCCAAGCTGAGCGATGAACAACGGCAGGCGATGCGCTCTCCTTACAAAAAAACACATCAACCTGAGACGGGCTGCACTTTACGGGAGATTAATCCCAAATCGTAAACAGCACGAAACCATTTATTATTAATAATCTACTACTTCGTATTAATTTACGATTTCATCGTCTTCTGGCCTTCTTGTTATCTTGTTCAGAGTTTCTATATGTATAGTACCGGTACTTACAATGTCATGACATGACATGACATTGTCCTGTACGACACCAGTAGCAAATGTACTGCAACTATAATACATTGTAGGCGCAGTATACTCGAGAAAAAACGTAATCCACCCTTTCATTCTTCACTACCATGGTATCCATACTCGCTGTCATGTAGATGAAGAATTCTTTGAGCCAATATTCATATCCATAAACCGGTATGCGATTCTGAGGCTTGGTGTTCTTCTTAATACCGGTACGAATATTACTCATGTTTTGTGCCGTTTAACTCGATACGAGATTTTAAATCCACAGAACGGCATACAGTATTCACTAAGGTCTTTCTAAGTACGAAGTAGGATTTCATTTTAAGTCGGAATTCGTACTTAGATACGAAGTGGCGGAATTAACAATGTAAGTACTGTACTGGAACTGGAATTGTTAAATACTTAAAGATTGTAGCATTTGATTCCTTAATTTGTGGCAGGTGGTACCGTAAACTGGCAAAGTTCCCTCCTCTATCCTGCTCATGAGCACTTCGCTCTTGCTCCAGTCTCGTCGAGCGGCGTTGCTCTCGGCTCGTCGCTCATTGCCGCTATTGCAATCTGCACGATGGATGCACGAGCCCAGCGCCGCGCTCGATTCTGCGAAACTCAACGGGAACAACAGCGAAGCCTCGTCCCCAGCACCACGGAGGGCATCCAAGCGCACCAGTGAGCGGCGGAAGCGGTCGACGCCAGCAGCGCGAGCAGCTGCACCTTCCAAAGCCTCTGCTTCAACAAGTTCCAGCTATACAGAAGGTGCGGACAAGGAGGAAGGCAAGAAGCGCCCTCTCGTGTCGTCCTTCAAAGATGGCAAGCCTTGGATCACAGTCATGGGACTCGGTGGTGCAGGTAGCAACGCTGTCAACAACATGATCGCGTCGCAGCTGGAAGGTGTGGAGTTCATTGTGGCCAACACAGACTGTCAGGCTCTGGGACGTTCGCTGGCGCCGCACAAGATCACGCTGGGCAAAGATATCACCAAGGGACTAGGAGCTGGATCCAAACCTGAGCTGGGCAAACGCTCTGCGGAACAGCAGAAAGCGGATATCCAACGGATGTTACAAGACAGCAACATGCTGTTTATCACGGGCGGAATGGGCGGCGGAACCTGCACAGGAGCCGCACCTGTCGTGGCCAGTGTAGCCAGGGAGCTGGGGATCCTAACGGTCGGAGTAGTAAGCACACCGTTCCGATCCGAAGGACCCAATCGCACTCGTCTGGCCAATGCTGGAGTAAAAGAACTGGCCAAGTACGTCGACACTTTAATTGTCGTGCCCAACCAGAACTTGCTGGCTTTGGCAGACAAGAGCACGACCATGTTGGAAGCCTTCCGGTATGCCGACGACGTGCTGCTTGAAGGAGTTAAAGGTGTTACGGACTTGATCGTTCGCCCGGGACTGATCAATTTGGACTTTGCCGACATAAAGACGATTCTCTCGAATGCAGGTCGTGCCATAATGGGATCAGGCATCTCGAGTGAAGAAGGTCGCGCTCGGAAAGCAGCCGAACAGGCTCTAGTGAACCCATTGCTTGGCGACTTGCCTACGGAATCTGCACACGGACTTTTAGTCACTATTCGCGGTGGTGAGGACATGACTCTGTTCGAAGTGGATGAAATCATGGAGATCATTCGCAGTCGTGTACACGACGAAGCCAACATCATCTTCGGTACATGCTATGACCAGTCTCTAGAGGGCTCTGTGTACGTGTCCATTATCGTCAGTGGTATCCAGACGGACGTCATCTCCCCACCTATCGGAGGTGCCCATGTCCCTCTACAGGAAACCCACAAACGCGTAGAAACTGGCGAGTTCATCATCAAGCCCAAGCCGGATAATGAAGACAAGCCAGCTGAACAACGTAAGGGTTTGTTCGGTCGCTTTTTCTCGTTTTAAAGATTAAGTTTCTCAAAGAATATCTGAATGAAAAATAAGCACTTCGCTTTTCAAAAAAAGGTGGAGAAGAGCATCAAAACGAGCTCTAATCGTGATGATATTTATTCTCCTCAGTTCGAGAGCTCGGCAATTGCGCCTTGAAGTTGGGTGCGAGCGTATTGCAACAACTCCACGTCGCGGTTTTCCACCGACAGCTTGAGATTGCCGTCCGCTTCATCCTTCTCGTACCCGAGACTCTTCAGGAAAGCCACACCGCCAACAAGGCTGGCAACACGCTTACGGAACGCCGCGTTCTCTAGGTTGATAATGCGGAACTTCTCCTCCTCGGGCTTCTCAACCAGGTTTTTCACATACACATTCAGCGTCTTGAGAGCCGTGAGACCATCGTTACCGACGCGGTATTTCTTCAAGATCCCCACGTTCTTCACGATCTGCTCCTTGGGGGTCAAGACGGGACTCTTCTTCTTCTCTTCCTCCACCTTCTTCGAGATCACATCGATGGGTGCTACGTCGATAGGTGGACCACCCAACCGACCGCCACGAGCTTGACGTTCACGCTTGTCCATCTCGAGCTGCTTACGCAGACGCTCACGCTCACGTTTGGCGTCTTCCTTGTCCTTCTTCATCTTCTCCGCAGCGATCTTGCGCTGGATGGCTTCGATCTCTTCGCGGGACTCCTGCATGCCCTGTCCCTCGGTACGGCGCTTCAACTCATTAGTACGTTGATCCAACTTCTCCTGCTCCTCCCGTTCCGCACGTTTCTTCTCAATACGAGCCTTCAACTCCTCCACTTTGGCAGCCTTCTCCTCTGGGGTCAACTCACGTGTCGGAGCCGTCTTGGACAAATCCACAAACTTGATTGGCTCATCGATATCCGCATCGTCCTGATGGTCGCCCAGCCAGTTGATAGCCAGCTCAAGACCCTGGTTATCCGTTGCAAGCAATGCCTTGCGGGAGCGAAGATCGTCGAAGCCCATTTCTTTCAGTTGGGTCAGTAGCTCTTCGTTTACAGGCGGAGGCCCCAGTTCACCACTTTCTTCCTTCATTTCCTCGTCGTCGTCCTTAGGACGGCAAATGCCGGTAGCTGGATCGCACACCATGTTGGAATCTGGTACTGCCGGCTTGGCTGCGACCGGAGCGGCAGGAGCTGCGACAGGAGCGTTTGGCACCAAGCTCACGTTGTTGAACCGCTTCAGTCTGGCCTCACGAGCCTCGGCGGCTGACAGGGGCGCGGCTGGGCTGCCGGAACTGGCACCTAGTGTCATACCGGGAGAAGCGAAAGGATTGAAAGCAGACTGGCGCCACTGCTCGATCTTTGCACGAAGCTGGTTCGGGTCGGCGCCTACGAGCTCGTCCGCTTTGCTCTGGTTCACGTAGAAGTGGAAGGTGGGGAACCCGCGGACGCCCAAAGTGCCGATGAGCGAGCGGTTCTGCGCCTCGTCCACTTCGAGAAACACCACGTCATGGTACTGGTCGCTCAACTGATGGTACACGGGCTTGATGTGCTGGCACGGGCCGCACCAGACGGCTGAGAAGTCCACCACTACCAGCTTTCCACCTGCGTGTTGCATCTGCGCGTTCCAGTCCGAGTCGCCGTGCACCGAAATTACGCCCATGATCACTCTTCTCGCAAGCTTCTGGAAGATCCCGGCCAAAATATCGTTTAAGCGTGAAAAGTTTACATAATTTCACATTTTATTGTGAAAATGTTAAAAACTTATTTCGAAGCACACTTTTTTTATAAAAGAAGCTTTACATTAGGACAAAAAAATTAAATTAAAAACCAAACTTTGCGGTCAGAGCCACATATTCTGCAAAGAGCAGCTTTCACAGTAGTAAGTATTTCTCACTGTAACTTTGGCATATCCGTTGCGCACGATTTTCGTCAGCTCTTCGTATTGAGGCAAATCGATCGATGCTTTGACGACACAAGATCTTGGCCAGAGTTACCTTTTTTGAGCGAGCGAGACTTGTTGAATATCAGTTGCTATGCCAGCAGCGACACAAAGTCATTGAAACTGACTTGTTCGTCGTCTACAGTATCGTTACGATACACTAGAACGCATCAGCGACAACACGGCTCGTTGGCCATATTCACGGGCGTACTGTTTTGCCCGTTAACGTGCGACCCCCTCAGCTAACTCAAACTTCTGGAGGACCCCATTTTCACCGTCAGCGATCGATTTCAGCTCTATACCGTTTTCTAACTATTTTAGTCTAATGGGCAACCTATCGTAGCAGTATTTGGCCTCATTGCCTTTCCAAGAGCTCATGCACTTGTCAACACACATCATATTCCCCGGAGAAATCACCCTTTGGCGACGCATGTTGAAGTTATCGATAGATGGTCGAGCTGGTTTCCATGGGTCGTTTTTTACAAGGGCCATCAGAAAATGTAATACAAGACATATTTCTTTAAAACAGTGGCGAGTCATGCCAAACAAAATCCGCGGGAGTTTCAATAACACTTTCCCTACCCTCGGTATTTCACTTTGTCCGTAGTGGACACTCAAATGCCATAGCTACTGAAGACCAATCCAGACAGATCAATCTCCTTCCTGAATAGCACGGTACTGCTGATGGGCTAGATTTGAATTCGTGCAATCTATAGTATTTTTTTCTGTCTGCATTGCGCACATCAAGTAAAAGTAGTCTGCAAACGTACGCTCTCCAAGGACACCAAGTGAAAACGGGGTAGAGCGAGGATGAATGTAGGAGCCTCGATCCAGCAATACAGATGAGCATGACTTCCCCACTCTGTTACGGTGCTGGCGGTTAGTATACTGCCACCATTGTTTTATTGACAGATTTTATCCAATAGGAGGCTTTATAGCACGTGGTTGGGACCAATGAAAAGTGCGCAGTAAACCGAAGCGGACGCCACTCAATTCAGATTAATCGGCCATGTAGTCTTGCTGCAATCGTGGAAAAGGTGAAGTTGAAGTTGGCCTCGTTGGCGGTTTCTATGCTGCCAATTCGACTAAAGCGAGATCTACAGCTAGTTAGACGCTAGTAATTCGTTCCGTACTTCGTCTTAGCACCGTGACGCTCTAGCGTAGCGATGCAGCGCCTCTGCATCGACTGAATCGGCTTTTTAATGAGGTCCTCTCTAGTCTGACTCTGCCGTCCTTGAGTGTATACGACACGCGCGAGTACGCCCCACATGATTTCGATGGGATTTAGGTCCGGTGACTTGGCTGGCCAGTCCATCACATCGCCTTTTTCCTCCTTCAAAAACGCCTTCGTGGCGGTCGAGGAGTGAATGGACGCATTGTCCTACTGAAAAATGCAGCCCCGACCGTACACTCGGTCAATGAAAGGCAGCAAATGTTCAGAGAGCGTGTAAATGTACCGCTCGCTGTTTTTATCGCCCTTTAAAATCACCAGTTTAGACTTACCACTACCACAAAATGCAGCCCAGACCATGACGCTCCCACTACCACTTTGGCGAGTAGAGTAGACTTCAGGTTCGCGGCGCAAATCGTACCAGTAGTACTTCATACAATCCGGTCCATCGAGATTGAACTTCTTTTCATCTGAAAAGACGCAGGTTCCCCATTTTTCTTCACTCCACGTCACCTTGTCACGAGCTCACTTGAGACGAGCCTCCTTGTGCTTCTTTGCTACCTATACAGACAACGACACAAAAAGCCGGCGTACACAAAACACGGAAAAATGAAAGCGCCCCATAGTAAATATTAACCAATCAAAAAGTAGTTAAGTTATGATGACCATCCAATAAATTGAGATAAAATTCGGTTGGAAGCCAGCAATTCGAGGGTGAAGCCGCGCTGCACGATCACTTTCTAGACCTACAATGGGAAGCGCAGCTACCCGATTAAAGAGAAGCTGGCGGCAGTCGACCTCATTGAGAGGATTGGGCTCACTGCCGCCGTTGAAAAGCTGGGCCACCCGCACGGCACGGTGCATGGGTGGTGGGTCGGTAGGGCCAAGCTGCGCGTCTACGAGGGGAACAAGTTGGACAAGACGACCAAAGGGCAGGGACGTAAGGAACGCTTTCCGTTTACCTCTGCCCTTTTGACGTACATGAAAGACGTACGCCGTGACGAAGAAGTGAGTTATTTAAATTTTATAGTATTTTATTATTACTTACTCTTACTGTTTAACTCTTGTAGTTTCTTATTACATCAGGAATGATTGCTTTTATTCAAGAGAACTACCCTGACTGGATAGAGGCCTACGCGGAGAGCAAGAAGTCTGACGAGAGTTGCAGACGGGCCCTTGAACGTCTACTGCAGCGAACCGCCGACCGAAAATTATATGTAAAATATTATTGCATTATTAACTGAGTTGTTAATAAAAAAATTGAACCTGATTTTAGTTACGGATTCTCAACTCAAAAGGCCCAAGAAACCAAGCTCCCAAGTGTGGATATGCAGCGCTTAAAAACGGATTTTGCAATTGAATTTTGGAGTAAGTACGGTTCATACTCCCTACCGGAAATCTACAACATGGATGAAACGACCATCCAGCTCGATATGCCGCCAGCAAGAAACCTGGGCAATCAAAAGGCGAAAAGGATCAGCTAAAATCCAAAATCTGACAAAACACTGCGGACGCATGACGGCTGTCTTGACAGTTCGCGCTGATGGTAAGTTGTTACTGTAGTATGTTTTTTTTTTGCGCTAATTATAAGTTTTATATATATTTACTTTTGTTTACTAAAAATGTTTGTTTTTAGAAAAAACTTCCGATTCTCTTCATACTGCGCGGCAAACGTGGCGGACTTATTGATTCCAACGAGTTAAGCACGCTGCCAAGTGGTCACTTTTAAACAGTACAGGAGTTTGGCTGGATGGATACAGTCGGCTGGAAGTTTTATGTAGAAAACATTCTAAAATATGAAGTTGACTCCCCTGCCCTCCTCTTAGCGGACAATTTTTATTGTCACGTTTCAGAGGGGTATGCGTGTGGTAACCGAACAGGCATGCGCTACAGTGGTCCTATTACCCGCTAAAGCTACATCGGTTTGTCGACCGCTTGATGTAGGGGTAATGGGACCTCTAAAGTCTCGAATTCGAGGTAAATTACTACCCCAAAAAGGCCTTACGGCTGCTGAAAAACGTCTTCGAACCATAAAAGCTACAATTGCAGCTTGGGAAAGTTTTCCCAACGAGCACGTAATTCGTAGCTTTAAATCAGCAATTCCGTGCTATGAGTCGACAACGGTATAATAAACAAGCGTAGCTGAACTTTTTATTCCATACTCTCAGTTTTATTCATCCAATCAAAATATGTTTTGCTAGTCGTCTGAGTTTTTGTGTCGCAGATTCTAATATCGGAATTGTGTTTATCAACTCCGGCTTTTTGTGTCGTTGTCTGTACACGCACACACAGTATGTTAGTACACTTGTATTTAGCTGGTCATCATTATATTAGAAGAACAGGCCAAAACAACGAGTCCTTGGCTGTAAAATACGCACCGGCAGTATACTAACCGCCAGCCTTCTCAAGCAAGGGAGGCGTTTTTTGTGTGGTGGGGGAAGGAAATGATCGATTGATCTAAATCGTGTGACGTTCGCTTCGGCTTACTGCGCGCTTTTCATTGGTCCCAACCACGTGCAATAAAACCTCCTATTGGATAAAATCTGTAAAAAAAACAAGGGTGGCAGTATACTAACCGCTAGCTCTGAATAAACAATCACTACACCGCCCTCGTCGTTTTCATATGTGTCGGGATCCCTATCGTCTTCCTCAGAAGACGAATTAGGATCTTCCACCTTCGTTTGGCATTGTGTTGATGGCTGCACCTTCAACGACCGTCATATCGTCGTGGTATTCGCCGTGCTCGATGACGCAGTGCGAGACCGGCTCAGGATGACTATGAGTACTACATCGACACGGACGGACTGCTTCACTCGCCGCTTCCTACTTCTGACCTTCTGCCTCCTCGACATGGAGGGAAATGTCGGAGTTTAAAGCCTCTTCGATCTGATTGTCGACACGCCACCTCGCTACAATACACCCTGGGAGGCTGTGCACTTCATTGTTACCGACAGTTGTAGTGTTAACCAGTAAACAACCCTACTGTCGGCAGATTCGAAGATGCCCATCAGATACAACTTCACCGTCTTCTCGCTGGTCGTAGTCAGACACGCATTCTTTTCTCGTCGTGTTGCGCTCGACAAAACGCAAAGGCAAACAGTCACTCACTACCCATTTCCTCCACCGGATGATGATGCGCGTCTCGTCGTCAATGGCACGTAGACGGAGAGCATTTTTGGTCCTGGGTGGCGTCTTTGAGCTACGTTGGGGGCGAGGAACGGAGATGCGATATCAGGTTGGTATAGCCATGCACTCTTGCTGGTTTTCGTGCAGGCCTAGCACACGAAAACCTCTTCCGACGTTTTGGTGAACATCATGAACATCATGGTGCACGCGAGCGTAATAATGACGGAATTGTTGTTAAACGCAATCGTAGGTGGAGCAAATAAGTAGAATGTAAAAAAATAGATATCAAAGAAAGATAAAGCAGGCACGAAAGATACACGTAAGACCCCAAACGATTTAGCTCCAAATTGCATACACATGCTAGGTCAAAACGATTGATGACGTTAGTTTGAACTATATAACGAGCACAAGTCAAAACCAAAGGCATAGTATACGCTGGTCTAGCGGGACCGTGGCCTTTTATGAATCACGCAAATGTGTGTCAGCTTCTTGTGGCTGAATGTTTCCTCTTTTCAGCCAATCAGAAAGAAAAACACTCGCAGCACACGCTACCCTCGTGTTTTAGTCCCTGTTTGTGTAAATCAAACTTTGTATTTTTTTGTTGTTGTAGACTACGTATAATTTGAATGCGCGCCGTCACAGCTGCAGCCGTAAGGACAGCGACTTGCACGTATAGCGCTTGAGGGTAGGACATCATTGTATTGGAGTTGTATTATATATCTAACTCTCCTTTCCAATACAGTTTGGTTTGATATCAGTAGCTTATAATGCTCTATTCTTCGCTGTCGAAGTACAAGCTCGTGGTAGCGAGTTGGTTGAGGGTCAACTGGGCTGATACGTACGACGCGGACGCCTCTAGTCATGCTTTAGACGGTGTAGAAAGATCCACTAGGGTTCAAATCATTTCAAACAAAGTCCAATATATTTGGTCCACTCGAAGTGACACAACCACGCTCAATCCGTCTGTCCAGCAATCGACGTCTAGAGCCCATATACCGGATCGCCGCTCTGATAAAGACCTGTTGAGGTAATATTATTGCTCGCAGTTTACGAATGGTGCTCCACCAGCGGTGATGCCAGCTGGCAGATTGGGAAAATGATACATGCGTCAAACAGGAAAAAACATATATAGAGGGTAAAACAAGGAACATGTATCGAATGTATTTGAATTTGATTTCGATCTAATCCTTGATGCACTCGTTCTGTAGTTGCTATCGCGGTTAAGATTATGTTGGAGCTCCGTCAACATTTAGCGATATTACGCCGTATTTTTATATCCATCCCCCAGGTCCAAATCATATCAGTAGCCAAGTCTCTGGCCGACCGGTAAGACGGGGTAGATATATTTATATAGCAATTAGAATTGGATAGAAAATGCATTGCGTGGAAAGACCAGTTTGTAGTTGATGAGAAGTGAGTGCTGATGCGGTTTTGCTTCGTTGCTGTTTGATCTCGTATGCCAGTCTACCCACAGCTCAAATATTGCCTCTCATCGACCGTGGGCATCGCCAAAAACGTGCTCCTATGAGAGCGTCAAAATCCAGCGTCAACGGAAGGAGATATTGACCGCTGCCGAGCCGACAAAAGAACCGTTCACACTCGTTGGACGTGAGCGGGATGAACGATACATTAGCCTATAGTGAGTGTTTCGCGATTTGCGTTTCTTGAAGGTTTGCTGTACCAACGAAAGCTCCGACGTAGGGGTTGAAGGCGTTGGCTCCTTCGTTTCACGATCACCCCCGGAAGCGGCTGGAGCCGTCAACGTTGAAGCTGTTACTGCATCTCATGTCCAACATGGCCATGTGGGGTGTGACCACTATCGAATCAGTTAGGTCGTAGAAACCACGTACGCTCGATAATAATGCAAAATACTTGTATTTTTAATTCTTTTGTTAGTTTCGACTTCTTCCGTACTACTGTTTTTCAATGATTATAGCGCTGTTTCAGCGCAATAAACCGAGATGCATGTCAGTACTTCCGTGTAGAGATTCACTTACTAGCGCTCGTCCTGTTTCCCGAGAGTAAATATTTCGTGGGCTGGAGTATGTGAACGAGAACCCGCTGAGCTCACTCAAATCTTGGAGAGCGATATGAGCGGTTGGCGAATAGCTCACTAGTAGGCAGACATTCTTTGGCGCTAGATTCTGCAATCCACGCCGAAGGAGAAAAGTCGACGAGGGAGCCAATCAGAGAGGGCCAGGCGACCGCCCATGCTTCCGGCGAGGGAGAATCCCACGCGTAACGACTTCGCCCTACCTGAGAGTTTGCGACAACACGTATTGCTGGAAGGTGTGAACGCCGCACGCCAGGCTCCCTACTTTTGGTCAACTTGGTATGCGCCCATCGTCGAATTAACCTGTCGCACGCTTGGGCTGAAGCATGTTTACCGCATTGCCAAAGATCGACAGGTAGCCTCTGAGAAATCTGTTTAATGACATATGCTTGACACTTAGCTTTATTATAGCTAACAGCCAACGCTGACCTTGTTGGCAAGCGTCTCAGCTTGCTTGACCTGTTTTGGAACCGATATGGTCCGGGTTGCTCCGTGCCCTTAGCCCCTTAGTTCCCGGCCAAAAATAACAGGGTATATTTTTTTTTATGTGAAGCCGGAAGCGGCGCTCTGCAGAAGCGGCGCTTCCGGCTTCACATAAAGGCATTCACGAGCGCCATATCGAAAAGGCCAAGAAAAAGAGTTCTGTAGTACTTGCGGCTCTTGTACGCGAGCTGTACGCTGTATCGCTGCATTTGCAGCTGGTCGTGAATGCCGACGCCCCCCCCCCCCCCCCCATCATCGATGGTAGTCCCGAATAAGACCGGGTGCAGGCACTGCACGCATCTCTTCGTGTACACGCCTCACTGTGACGACATATCAGTAGTTGGTTAGCTCATACAATGCAAATAAATAAATAGACGCATACTCACTGACTGTGTCTGACGCTCTGCTGCCCCCAGTAGACAGCATGTAGACCGGATTGCGATCCATCCACATTGCTGCTGTCAGCATTGGAAATTGGTTACTTTGGGCAAGCAATGTGGCCCCCTGAGGTGGGATCGACACTTTGCCCTTTTCACTGTTTTTTTTTCTTTGTAATCCCACGGGCGTAACCTGATCGATCAGTCTGAATGGTGCCGGTGAGGTATAGCCGGCGGTGATACATCTTCAATGCGATCCTCACAGAGGTATAAAAGCGGTCTGTGACCACCAAACGCCACGGCGATATCGACGAAGGTGGACACAGTGCGGTCATGGTTTTGAGTACGGCGGCTTCTCCGCTGTTGTTGTCGGCCGGGACTGGTGTTTGGAGGTGTGTTTTAGAGCCGCAGTAAATCTCAATTCTGCAAAAAATAAAAAAATCAGCAAAATAATATTAATAAAATACGTATGTTACCCACATCCAACATAAGGACTTAGACAAAACAAAAAGCAAGCCTGAGCTTGCCGCTGAATACGAACATCATGCAGTCGGTGGTGCTGTGGTATCAGTACACGCAGTGCTCGTCGGTGCCTTAGCCATGGCAGTGGCCATCTCAGACGCGGGCGGTGTTCTTACCGGCGCTGCTTGAGGTTGGATCTGCAGTGGCCAGAGCTTGCGTCGAAGTCGTGAATCTGGGCGTGGCGGTGGCCGAGGAGGGTCTTCTGTCGTGGCGTTGGAGAAGGACGCTGCCGCACCGTTGCATGCTACCACATGCACGCCTTGTTTGTAGTTCTGATAGGCCTCTAAAGTCAGCCTCAAGCTCGTATTCCGCGCTGCGTCCACATGGCAGCTTGTCATGCCGTGTTTGCTACTGCTTGATCTGTCGGCAAAGAAGGAAGCCTAACCACAATTTTTGTGACGAATCTTCCACTGAACACGCCGTATTTAGGTCATGACCTACTGTAAGTGCTGGTACGTGCAGATATTAAGTCAAAACCCACCTGTACATCCAGATACCAGGTCCTCAGGTCAGGACTTGCTCGTGATTTTCTGCATTTTACTTTTATATACCTGAGTAGTGGTGCGCAAGCGATCCAATTGAAGAATGAACCCGACGACAACTGTTAGAGATTTGCAAACCATCTTATCGGTAGTAATCCCTATACTTTGGTAAAGTATGGTTTCCACAACCCTTTAGAAACAAAACAAACAAATACATTAATGAGATCTTAAGCATGACCAACAGCTCGAGGGACGAGGAGAGGTGTCCATGAATCAGCGAAAAAGGCAAAAAAAAAAACTCAGGGTTTGTATGGAGGGAGATGCGCTTCAACTTAAGTGCGAAATGTCTGATATAAAAAACACATATTTCTTCAGATAGGGCTACCGAACTATGGAGGTTTCGTTTGGCTATTGGACTCAGGTTAAACTGTGATTTCTGGTCAAGGGTAAAGGACAAAACAAAGAAATGATTTGTTATTAATGGGGGCCTTCAAAAAATGACGCAAAACACAATTTAATAGGCATTTGCGTGCAGAAATACGATAGCCAACAGGTGCATTTGTGACGATATTTGTGATTTAAATCTCTAAAGGAAATCACACAAATTTGCTACCAGCTTGTCTGCTCGAACCACGCCGATGGCAATAAATACTGCGTTTGCGACAAATCCGCTACGCACCAACGCCGCTGTAGGAAGGTTTTGTTGCTGCACCTTCTTAGACGTAGCTTTCAGGAGCGGTGTAGCAGAAGAACTCCGAAGAAAGGCTTTATGGCAGCTCTGTAGCGGTAGTGTCGCTGCCACCGGCTTCGTTCGAGGTTCTTCTAGCTGAGTTTTCCAAGAACTACACGGTTAAGTGGCGTCCCGGTCAGCGCGGCCGCCCTCCTAAATATCGCTTTCTACAATCTTAAGCATGTACAGCGTCTCAGGCGTGGTTTACCCCCTTCCTCGGACCATTGCAATGTTTGCTTTTGTGATGTAATTACAACTATGTCGCGATTTGCTGTCCATTTATATTTGGTTTGACGTCGCCATTTGTTTTTGTGATGTCGCAATTTGAAGAGACTCCAAAACGGTCTCTTCAAAATGCGAGCGATTTAGTGCGACCTACCCCCATAGTTTGCTACAGGACGACATTTGGGATCTGCTATATTTTCGGAAGGCCCCCAATGGTACACATGAGCGTCCAATCTCGCAAAACGGTAGACATCATGATGAGCATACCCGGGATAGAAGTCGTAACGGGCTTTATGTCCATAAAAGGAAGACCGCGTAAATGATGGTATTGCTACCAAGCCAAGGCGCTAGCTTTTGGTCCTCTTTTTTGTCCTTTATTGTCAGCGTCATCACCGGCGTTAGGGGTACCCCAGACACGGACGTCTAGACGACTTCGAGCGCTAAGTGGATTCTATCACTGCTGTGGTGCTCGGTCGCGCAAGGAGCACTGTTGCTGCAAGACCATCACGCACTTGTACCCCAGCCCAGACGGCGGATTACGGTTTTAGTGCAAGCCCATACGTCCGCCGTGATACACGGCGTCGTTTTGCTAACTCCGATGTATCAGCTTCTAGCATGGCTGCACTACGATCTAAATTTTTCATAGCAAGTTGCTGATCTAAACTCAAGATCAATTATGGTTCACGTCAAGGTAAGCATTGTACTTTGTTCAAACCAAATAGAAACTTATTATTTCGTCGCGATCATTATTGCGTAGCCATTTCGAAAATGCGTCAAGTCTTCTCCGACCACGTTCAGCATCAGCATTTTCGATGGAGGATTGGACAGACCGCCCGCTTCGCACAAAACGTTGGACGTACTTGATGATCAACAAGCGTCTCAAAAAGAACTTTGATTCTTTTGCAGAAGATCGCCACTTTGTTCCGTACGTGCGCTCTAGCGTTTCAATAGAAGGCTGGTTTACCAATCATTTGTGCCATTCAGCCCATGACTTGCGTACCGTTGATACACCACGACTCGTGATATATTGAACAGGGTGACAGCCCGACGATGACACTTGCTGCTGAGTAAGTTCTGGATTGATGCTGAATGTACCCTCACGTACCAAGGTATCACTGTTCAGTGTTGCACTGTTATTAGGAAGCGGCATTAACCGGAAGGCTACCTCGCCATAAAGAAATGAGGTGAGCTGTCCTTGCATCTGCTGGACTTGCTTCATCAGATCCAGATGCCTTGCTTCTACTTTATCCATGTCTGCTGCGGGTTGGGTTTTAATTTGCCGAGAGAGGTGAGGCAAGGCTAATTGAAGTTGTGGCTCGATGGGGTTCTGAGCTGACTGGATGGCAGCCAAAAGTTGAGTTCGATACTGCTGAAATCACCAAATAACTGATATTGCTATATTTTAGTAGGAAGATTCTGAAACAGTACCGCTACGTCTTGAATCAGTACTACGCGTAAATACTTCAGAAATTCAATGAATCTTTGAGCAGCCAAGTTCTGCTCCCATTCTCCGGAAAGTATTCTAGATTTAAATGTGTGCAGACCCGGCAAATATTTAGCAGCAGCTCTTCAGGAGAATCGACTGTTGCGCGTGACATATAGTAAAGACGAGCTTGTGCAGGATGGCCAGATAGAGCACGGATGGATTCACAAGCCGTCTTGGCACAGGCTGCGACGAATATCTTGGTGCCCCTCTTGTGGGGCTTGTTCTTGTTGTACTGGCAAGTTGGATTATAGCGTGAGCGAGAAGGCAGCGTTGCCTCGTCAAAACTAATGACCGGAGGCGTTGTGTAGCCGCGAGCAAACGTGCGTTGAAGCCCATCAACAACGGGTCTAATTTTCCACGCTCAGTCCACCTTGGCTCGGGGAAACTTGTTGTTGGACAGATGTATGTAGCCCATAGTATGTAAGAAGCGATTCTTCGACAAGTAGAGTCCAAAGCGATTAGCAGGAAGAGCTCCCACTCTTTTAGTCGACCAATGTGCTGCTATCCCCTTCCAAATAGGTACTAGCATCCGTGCCACCAACAAAGCCATAACTCAGAGAATCTCCAAGGGCTCAATATCCGAAACACCAGCAAGTCGTCGATGAATTTCGCCAATTTCCTCAGTTTCTCAACCTTGCAGACGCTGCGATCGAATCGTCCGCGCACGCCGTGGTATCGTTTGAGCATGATAGCGGTTGCTTTCTACAGCAATTTGCCTCCTCAATTTTGGCGGCATGAAATAGAACATCAAGGCTAGCGGGTCGTCGCCAACTTCCATAACGCTGTCACTTGGCCCATAAGCGTCGCTGTAGAGATCCTTGTATTCTGGGTCTGGTCCAAATTTGACAGTATCTACAAACAGTCGTACACCAGGATATGTTGTACATAAGTTGGCAATTAATTCAAATAAATCTTCTAATGTAGAATACAAGCAACATAACGTACCGTACTCCCAACAAGAGCTTCTCATCGCCGACATCACGCCCTTGGTTTTGGCTACACTCGACCAAATCGATTCCGGAAGCTTTTCAGGAACGCCAACAGAATCTTCATCCGTTAGATAACCGAGATCCCAATCACCATCCCAATCATCCACGCTATCGTCGTCATAGCTGGCGTCGTCATCCTCCTCCGGCTCCTCTTGAAGATCAGGGTCTTCATCTGAATTCAGCCCCGTGCATTCTTCAGCTCCTGCCGCCATCATATTCGGATCTCCATCGACAACACACGCTGGGCCACAGGTGCAACAGGTGCTGCGTCTCTTCCGTCTTCGTCGCTAGATGGTTTCTTCATGTGTTACCAAAAATAGTTATGCTGATTAGTATATTGAACAATAACACCACAACTGCGCTTATATTGGGTCTGGTAGACATAATAATTACCTCTTCTGAGGCGTCGTCTTGGAGAATGCCTCGCCGACGCTTCCCGGAAAATTGTACTGCAGGTCGTTCGCGTGTTGCAGAGCGAGATGAAACCACAGCAGGTAACGCAGTGGCGGCAGCCCTGTCAAGAATACAAGTTGGCGTCGCGAGCCCCTCCGTAGACTCGACCACTGTCACCAAGTCTGCCAATACACTCTCCACTTCTTCGCCGTCATACGTAGAAATCACCGGCTCCGGCTCCGTCTCCTTCGCCTCCGTGCACCCCGCTTCCGCGTCCGCCTCCTTTGATGCCGCCGCCACCCCACTCCTGGCTTTAGCTGGCGCACGCGCGGTTTTTGCAGCCGTCTCCTTCGCTGCCTTCTTCTTCACAGGCGCCGATCTTCTTCGGTGCCGCTTCCTCCTTTGTTTCCTCCTTTGCCTCCTCGCGACGTACACGTCAATCTCGACGCCGAAGGTCCAGGCACAGTTGGCCGAGAGTTTGTACACGAAGCCTTGCCGACAGGACCCACCATTTTCTTACTCTAACGTTTTTTCGAGAATGAGTGAATTTGGTGGCTGTCGGCCACACTGTGTGGTCCACACATCAATGATGGGTGAGTCCTTACCTTTTTCTATCATGATGATCCGATCCGCAGCAAAAGCAACCCCAAACCTGTGCATTTGTCCTTTTTACTCACAATTTCATTATACGAGGATAACTGACAGATGTGCAATACAAACATCAAGTAAAAAACTCTTATGTTGAGCGTTCCAACATAAACAAAGACACTGCAACAAGATTGAATTAGGGTATACACCTCTTATGTTGGAACTTCCAACATATGAGAACTAAGGGGTTAAGGCATGGATACCGTGAACCTCGAAACGCTATCATCTCATTTCTTGGGCACCCAGCGACTTACGTCACTGGCAACATGTGCTCTTACCTATGGGTTTCTCCGTCGGAACTACCCATTCCATCTAGACGTATTTGCACACTGCGCTGGGCGCCCAGTGTCTAGTTTGCTTGCTATCTTGTTAAGTTTACCGTAGTGATGCTGCCAAGACCGCACTGTGAGTTGATCGACCACCCGCCTGCACCGATAGTAGAGACCTCATAAATGTGGGCTCGTTGGGTTAGCCGCTGTCTCTGATGTCGGAGGATGCTGCTGCTGTCTCCGATAGCACGGATCGGAATCCAGTAGTACTTGCTGCAGGCCTTGAGTCCGCCTTAAAGTATATCAGTAGCACTTAGCAATCCAGTACCCTACTGGAGATGTTTGGTCCACCCCTCTGTAACACCGCTTCGGGATACTTTGTCAACTAATGCCGTGCGTTGCTCGGGAAGCTCTGGATATTATGCAAAGTATTTGCGCTTCCTCATTATTGAAGTCATTCTGCAAGTCTTACTTAACTTGGTCGTCTGCGACTTACACTGGCAATACAATACAGTATTTTTTATGTTTTCTTTTCGAGGTTTAATCCTTTCTTGGCATAGGTGCGCCTGGTGCGCCCTTTAAGTGTTTTTGCAAAAGAAGGGGCCAGATCAGGTCGTCAAAGGGTGCCTGAAGCGCTAGAAAACAACTAGAAGTCATTTAATTTTAAAGAGGACATTTCTCGCCCTTTTACAAAGTCACAGTACTCCTTTTGAATATCTCTTGTAACAAATCATTTAAGATAGGATGGTGATGCAATCTGCTACATGAATTTGACTGGATTAAAGTACTCTTAAGTGATTACGAATCGTACTGTAAATTCTATGTCGCACCATATAGCTGAACTTCCGTTAAAGGGCGAATAATTTTTGTGATGAAGAGAGGAAAATGAGGAAGTGATATTGAAGGCATACATGGCCGAGCAGCCCTTAGGTTTCGTAACCGCTGGATCTGGGAGGTAAAACCCCTCTCCTGGGTCCAAACATCCTCCCAGTCCTGCTATCTTTGACTTCAACTGTCGACCAAATCTCAACACTCCCCCGTGGTCTACAGTGCCGTGACTGTGTTGACCGCTCCCCCGTAATTGCAAAAGTCACGGTGTGTTACGAGGTTGTGTTGGTGCCCTCAGTAATTCTCGTGACCGGCCAGCAACCAGTTTTTCAGAAACTCCGTGCTCCGTCGTCATCACCTGCAGTTGGCCCATGGGCTACTCGCTTTGAGTCCTCCGCATGCCGGTTCTGCGCCTTGAGCCAGACCACGCCCAGCTCGTCCGAGAGCCCCGCGTGCCGTCGCTCGATCCGGAGCCAGACCACACCCAGCTCGTCCTAGAACCCCGTGTGCTGTCGCTCGAGCCAGGCCGTGTTAAACTCGTCAAAGAGCTCACACGCTGTTGCTTTCAAGCTTAGCCAGCCCATGCCCAGCTTGTCCAAAAAAGCCCCGCATGCTGTCGCTAGTTATACTTACCGTCTCTTTTTCTCTTACCAAGGCTCGTAGACTTTACCTCGGGATGCGTCTCACGAACACCGAGACGGCCACGTAAGGTTTGAAGTACATCTGCAGTCACAGCTTTTGTTAGTAAGTCTGCCACATTTTCCTTAGTATTTACGTATTCAATCTCCAAGTCTTTCAGTGCAATGCGTTCGCGGATAAAATGATATCTGGTGTCAATGTGTTTGGTACGCTGGTGGTGAATGGGATTCATGGCCATGGCGATAGCTGACTGGTTATTAACAAATACCACCGTGGTGTCTTGCGGCATGTTCAACTCACCCAGTAGTTCTCGTAAGAATATCACCTCTTTAGCTCCGTGTGCCAGTGCCATATACTCGGCTTCGGTAGACGATAACGCCACAGTCCGTTGGCTTTTGCATGAGTACGTAATTGCACAATTTCCTATTTGCATAACGTATCCAGATACCGATCTCCTCGTGTCGGTGTCTTTTGCATAATCGGAGTCAACGTACGCTGTTAGCTGCAGGCCATTACGATTTCTTCCATCAATGACAAGTCCGTATCCAATGGTGCCTTTCACGTAGCGTAGTATTCGCTTTGCTGCATTCCAGTGCGGAATGCCTGGATCATTCAAGTACTTGCTCACACACTGAATTCCGAACGCAATGTCGGGTCTGCTACCCGTCATCAAATACATCAATGAACCCACGAGTCCTCGGTAGTCTTTGGCTTTCATTTGCTCACGCTCGTCATCATTCTTAGGACTGTCCTCTTTTGAGAGTACAGTACCTGGGTCACAGGGAGTTTTGCACGGATTCATCTGTGTCAGGTTAAACCGCTCAATAACACTCTTGGCGTAGGAAGTTTGATCGATGCTGAGTGTCTTCGACGATCGATCTCGCTGCACGCGTAGCCCCAGGATGTGATGCACTTCACCCATGTCTTTGCATTTAAATGCTTCTGCTAACATGCTTTTAATGGCTTCTACTCCACTTGTCGTGTCTGCTATCAAGAGTAAATCGTCCACGTAAATGCCAATGATGGATAAGGCATGGTCGCCTGTACGCACGTAAATGCATGCATCACTATTGAGTTTCACATAGCCTTTTGTCTTTAGGAAGTCCGTTAACTTCTTGTGCCACGCTCGCGGTGCTTGTTTTAGACCATAAAGTGACTTTGTCAGTAGACACACGAGGTTCTCTTTTCTTTTGACCACAAGGCCTTCGGGCTGTAGCATGTAAACTTCTTCAGTCATTTCACCGTTTAGAAATGCGGTATCCACGTCTGTCTGATGACATTCCCAGTCGTTGATTGCCACTAACGCGAGTAGCATTCGAAGAGATTCCAGTCTAATGACAGGAGCAAATATTTCGTCATAGTCTACATATTTGACTTGCTCATATCCACGAATGACGAGTCTTGCTTTGTAGCGTTCGACATTGCCTTGAACGTCGTACTTGATCTTAAATATCCATTTCGAAGTAAGCGCACGTTTCCCTTTTGGTAGCTTTACCAGCTTCCATGTGTCGTGAGCTATGAGTGATCTACCTTCTTTATCAATCGCCTTCCGCCAATGCAGTGATTCGCTGCAAGTCATTGCTTCATTGTATGACTTCGGCTCAACACTAGTAGCCATGCTGTTGATCTTGCTGTTTTCATTCTTGTTTGCTATATTTTCGGTTGCCACCATCAGTTCTGCCTGCTTCTGCTTCTCAGAGAGTCGATCGGCAGCGCGCATGGTAAGCACTTGTGGTTCAGATCCAGCAGTAGGGAGCTCAAGTATAGAGATTTTATTGTTGACCTGTTGGCCCACGTAGCAGCTCACATCCGGTAGATTTCCCTGCTCGTCACGCAGTTCATCTACATTAAACTCGTCAAGCAAGGAGTCAAGCTGTTGAATCTCTTTGTCATAGCTGTTCAGCTCCTCGATAGGTTCTGCGTAGAAGACTAAGTCTGGAATCGACTGGGCCAATTTGGAGGGTTGAATGAGATCGAGATGATGCAGTTTTGCAAGTCTGTCTAATTCCAGTCGCTTTAGTTCCATTGCAGCGTAGGAGTTAGATTCATCAAACGTAGCATGACAGGTAGTTTCGACTGTATTAGTACCGCAATGCAATACACGCCATGCTTTTCGGTTGTCTGCATACCCGACAAATATCCCTCGAACACTGCGATTATCGAGAGTCTTCCGGGTACCCGGTGTTGCTGTCAGTTCCAGTCGCTTAGGATGTGTTGCCGATACGTACGTGTAAGCTAGAGATCCAAATACACGCAAGTTGCTGTAATCAGGTTCTCGTAGGTGCCATCGCTCATACGGCGTGACTTCCGCTCGTCTAAGAGGACTAATGTTGCCAAGTAGTGTTGCTGTCAGAAGTGCTTCACCCCAAAATTGCTTTGGTAGCTGTGAATCGATCAGTAGAGCTCGAACCTTTCGAAAAAGAACACGAAATCGCACTTCGGCACTACCATTTTGCTCTGGGGTATATGGTGTTGTTGTTCGTCGTGCAATACCTTTGACTTCACAAAATTTTACCCACTCAGGAGACGTAAACTCGCCACCATTGTCTGAGTTCACCGCTTGCACTGGACAATTGTGTTTTGTTTCAGCAGATATCACGTATTGCTTAAAATGACGAAGAGCTTCTGCCTTAGTCTCAAGGAGATACGTCGTCACAAACCCAGAAAAATCATCAACAACCAAGAGAACGTATCGTTTGTTTCCAAATGTTGAGACTTCAATCGGTCCTTTAATGTCTGTGTACACCAGCTCATTTGGTGAAGTTGCATGTTTTGTGTAGGTTGACTTAAACGACGCTCGTTGTTGGTTTGATCGCTCGCAGACGTCACAAACAGGAAATTCAACTAAGTCTCGTTTTGCCACTTGAAGTCCATGTGCTTTACCTCTGGCTACCAGTCTCGCAATATTCTGGTAACCTAGGTGCCCACATCGAGAATGCCAAAGACTGATCGGTTGATTTACAACTCTAACGTAAGCAGATTCAGTGAGTGTATTGATGCAGTTGGTCTTAAACACGTAGAGTCTGTTGAACCGGTTTTCAGCTGACTTGATTCGCATTTTTCCTTTGTGAATAATGGCTCGATCGACGTACGTGCTGAAGTCTGACTTGACGTCCTTCTCACGGAGGCAGCGCACACTAAGCAGATTTCTCGATAATTTGGGCAGGTAAAAACATTTTGATAGCGTTAGCTTCACGTTACTTCCGTCTTCATCCTTGAAGTCTAACACTACTCTTCCAATACCATCCACTTCGACGTGATTGTTGTCTCCCAAATGAACTCTCTGCGATACTGTTTTAAGCTCCGTAAAGTAACTTTTGTCGTAGCACATGTGATGCGTACACCCAGAGTCTAGCACCCATAATTCACGAGACAATGTTGGATCCTTAGAGGCTACGGCTGCTTGAAGTGCTGTAGCTTGTATGCTGCTTTTAATGTATATATGATCCATCGCCACAGCAACTGCAAGAACGTCGTAGCTGTCCAGTGATTCTTCTTCTTCTTCCGTAGCGACCATCATGTTTGCGGCTGCAGGCTTCTGTGTATTAGCACCGCGCTCATGGTCGTGTCTTGCTTTCATGCGGCAGTCGCGAATGATGTGCCCTTGCTTTCCGCAATAATGGCATTCTTTGTCTGTCTCGTTTCGCTGGTATGGGCGACCACTTGGCTGCTTCAGTTGACTGCGAAATGGCAGGCGACCACCGGAACGACGATGTGGTCCCTGTCCAAAATGTGCGATCGCCTTGGAGCTCAAACTCGGTGCTGGAAACGGCAATTGCTGGCTTCCTTCGGTCAGGTGCGCTTGAATGTCCGTTGTTTCTTTGATGTCTTTGCGGGTGTCCGACTCCAGCAATAACTTGGCTTGAAGGTCTTCCCACGTCAATCCTTTTTCGTTCTGACACACCATCACTAGGTTCTTCCAGGTGTCCGGTAGCGATCCAAGCATCTGCATCACCTTTTCTTCGTCATCAACGGGTCTGCGAAGCCTGGCAAGTGCTTCTGCTTTGTCTTCTAGTGCATTGATATGAGCTTGCATGTCTTCACCGTCGTTGTATTTAAGATTCTGAAAGTCTTTTCTTGCTCGAAAGATGTTGATAGTACCTTTTCCAGCATATACACGCTCCATGTGATCATACGCCAGCCACGACCTCTCGTACTTCCCCAACGCTCTCACTGTTGGGTCATCCAAAGAGCTGATGAGAAGATGAAGCGCCTTTTTGTCTCTAGCAATAAAGTCTTCACGCCTGCGGTGACTCCACCTCTCACTGAAGTGTAGTTCTTTAAATACAATATCCCAGACACCTTCAGCTTCCAGCAGAGTCTGGATGCGGATTTGCCATGCAGTAAAATCAGGCTTACGCGAGTCGAAATTCCACGACTCCTTCCAGGTGAGGCGCGACATCTTTCGTGACCGACTGTTGCTTCCTGGCGAAGTTGGGCTTATAACCTTTTGTGATGAAGAGAGGAAAATGAGGAAGTGATATTGAAGGCATACATGGCCGAGCAGCCCGTAGGTTTCGTAACCGCTGGGTCTGGGAGGTAAAACCCCTCTCCTGGGTCCAAACATCCTCCCAGTCCTGCTATCTTTGACTTCAACTGTCGACCAAATCTCAACAATAATGCGCTTTTTGAGAGGCTGATTCCTACTGTTCTTTGCACAAACCACTAAAAGGGATAAAACATACGACAAACTGTGCGATTCGAAATCATCCAGCGTACTTTAACTAAGATGTATTCATAAATCATGATGTATCATCAATGTATCTTCAATGATTTGTTACAAGAGATGGTACCAAACAAGTACAATGATTTCGCTTAAAGGCGCATGGGGCGCCTTCGGGGAAATTAATATATTATATGTTACGGTAAACTTTAATAAATGAATCACGAAAGGGTTAATGGGTAAAAAAAAGTCTCTCCGGTGTCTGTATCAAATATCAATCGTCTCATTGATGATACGAGAGACGCACTACTGGACAACTTGTGCCTGGATTCACTGGATAAGTTTGTCAATATAAGCATTCTTTCTTCGAATACAAGCTCTCAAATAAATATATACGGTCCACAGAAGTTGTGTCGGCAGCACAAACTGCTTTTCTTGGTTCATTTTGCAACTGTCTCTTTTTTTTGCTGCTAAATTGCTGAGAACACCCTCCTACTTGATGAGGGATAGCCTGACGACTACTTCAGATCAGCAGCGACGAATAGCTGTGAACACCCGAAAGTACTGCTCAGTGACCGAATTTGCACAATACGCCTCAGGGATTTTTGGTGGCAGTGGGCAATTATTAAAATTAAAGATAAACGTTTTCTAGACTGCAGCAAAAAGTAAGACAACATAGAATACCCCTTTCATTAGATCAGCGTTTATGGCTCGTGTCTACCGGCCGCGCTCAACTGCTTATTTCTTTTTCTCGCAGAATCTGCCCGTACAGGGTACAACACGCGACGTGTTGCCACCATTTTCTGTGTTTGTGATCAAATGCCCGAGCTTTAATCCTTCTCAGGGGCGTGTGAACAAAACACCAGATTACATGAAATGAACAAAACAACAGCAAAGACCGAAAATCTTTTCGTCAACAACTCACGAACGCATCATACTCATCCATTGAGAAATACGTTTTTGCAGTTAGAGCTTTTATTGCCGGTGACACGAATGTTGACCCAGATTACATTGTGCGCTTCGATCTACACAGTACCGTGGAAATAATCCGGTTTGGTCTGTCCATACCTCTGTGAGACATCTCCAGTATAAACGTTCATCTCCATGCTGAGCGTTTTCGCCACTTGTGAGACTTGGCTACACATATGGTTGTTTGAATGTCGTTCTTGTCCGACTGGGTCAACATTCACCCTTCTGAGATAAGGTCTCGCCTTTCACTACGTATCATCTTACGTACGGTTATATCAATATATTAGGATAAAGCTACTACTACAAGCCAAAGTATGATTTCATACAAGTTGACCGAGGGTCTGCGATCTTGGAAAGACTCTGGGTATAAAAACTTCTAAGAACTTTAGCACAACCTTTTTTTAATAAGTACCAATGCGGAACGGTTATTCAGCGATGGGCAAAGTGTTTTAGACTTCCCATCCCCCAATATGAGTTTTTTTTTCTGATGTCTACTTCTCTGGCCCACTTCAAAATGACAATTTCGTATTTTGACTGATATATCTGCAGCCAGAGCTCAAGGATGGGCACAAACTCGTTGCACTCAAATTGCAGCGCTCGAAGTACGCTCTTGCGTTTGCGAGTGCGTGTAACGGAAGCTTTTGTGAAGTACGTGTACATGTATGCTGGCTCTGAAATCTCGCCTGAGCCGTCGCCCGCTACTGGGCTCCAGACCTGCTGGTGGGATTCGTACGTTAGTGGCATTGCAGCCAATCATCTCCTAAGTCTTGAATACACCCAGGAGGGCTCTTCCTTTCGCCGCACAGCCTTCTTGAATATGAGCCCGTGTCCTCCTGCTCGGCCTTTTGGCCAGCAATCCTCTGCTAGTATTTAAGTATCGTAAGCAAGAGAAACAGCCACTACTCACCTTCACCGGTTTGGGTTCAACGCGGGCACGGGCCTCAGAGAGCGAAGAGCGCACTGTAAGCTCTGCAGCAGAGCAGCAGCCAGCGCCAGACTCGACAGACGAGACGCTTGTGCAGCCGAGTGCGACCGCCGTCATCGTGCATTAACTGTGGTCCGGACGGGCCCACAGCAAATTGCTTAAAACCTATCTGGAGAGTGATCCGTCGAAGAGAACCACCGCTTCCTCTACCAGACCACACATAAACGTGGCTGCCGAGCTCTTAGCCTCGCTCACCCCGTTCGCCACCAGCGCGAGGGTGCCGCTCGAGCCTTGAAGCCCCCCCCCCCCCCCCCCCCCCCCGTGCATTCGAAACCGGCACGAGATCGTCGGACGGTAAGACCACCAAGAGCGACACGATGGGCACTCGGCAGGCAGGTCAGATCCAGCTGGCCTCGACGAAGTTTGACGGCAAGGTGGAGAGCTGGAGCCGCCGGAAGACGGAGATGCAGACAATCTTTTACTGGCAGGGCTTTCTGCAGCTTGGCCAAGGGTGTGAGGAGTACGACCAGGCGCGCGCCGGCCTTAGCCAAGGGTGGAAGAGCTGCTACGAAACCCGTGAGTCCAAGGCCCACACGGAGATTGTGTTGTCGATGCATGGCGAGCTGTGGGGTCGCTTCAAGAGCGACTTCGAAAGCGCGCGTCTTGCGCAACTATAGGCAGCGTTGCTATGGAGCTGCGACGAGACACAGGGCACCAACTCAGTGTACCTGAAGCAGGACCGTCGCCTGGGGCAATGCAAGGGTGTGATGGGTTACATTAACGACCTTCAGCGCATGCGACGCGAGCTGGAGCACACGAATGTATCATCGCTACCTGAAGGAGAGATGACTAGTGTAGTGTTGTCAAATGCAGTTAATGCTTACCCTTCAATTGCCAATGAGCTCACGAAGCGTGTGTCTCGCCTACGCGGAGACTACGACAGAGACCAACGTGTTCAATAGGGCTCAAATTTACTTACTTGGAATATGACAGAATATTGTTCAATTTCTCAAATTCGTAGCAAATTCGTATTTTAGATTGGTATATCGTTAGATTCAAGGTAGTTTTTGGCTTTGATCTGCACTTAGCGAATATGGTAGTCTATCGGAACGAATGCTCCAATAATTACGCTGACTCGTACTAACTTCACAAATACAACTCCGTATCTTGCTTTTATAGGTGACAATATCACAACTGTGTATCGTCGTCGCTACAGTCTTCTTCAACTCCCATATAAATGGAGCATGAGAGACTAGTCCGCCGACGGTATGCCGTACGAAGCCTTGCCTGTCGATTGGCTTGATAGCGCTTCCGCTTTCTTGTTTGCTTCTCGAGTGTACTTGCTCCAATTTCGCGCAAACGAGTGTCGTACTTGGTGTTGTCATCTCCGTCATCGTTCCGAAGAGGCCTCAATCGAATATTGACATTTGTAAGAGCGACACAAGCCCGAAAGTATAGGTCGTAAGAGGTCTCGTCAAACTTCCACTTGTCGGAACAAATATTCCACAGAGACTTCAATCTACCGAAGAAATTCTCAACAATGACACGGTCATGCGCGAGCTCGTCGTTAAAGCTGGCGTCTTCGAGCGAGAGCGGCTGCAGACGCCCGCTTTTAATGGGGTGAATTGCTCGGTACTCACGCGCCATACCCTGGTAGCCCTTATCGACTAACACCGCCCATTCTTTCGGATACTTGTCTTGTAGTCTCCCTTCGTCTCGCACATTGGCATCACTAGAGTGTTTGTGAAGAGCTCGCGAATGAAATGCTGCGTTCCTGCGAAAAATCTCAGCGTCATGCGTGCTCCCACCGGTGTGCTCCGCGCAATTAATCGCGACACCGTTCGGCAGCACCGACACCTCCACTTTGTAGCCATACAAGTGGTGTTTGCCACTGTAATAGCGTAAGCACTCGCTCATGTTACCACTGGGTTTGTTAGCATGCTGAAAGGTAACGTCCGTAGCATATCGAGCATACGGGAAGTACTTAAACGCATGCCCTGATCGTACAATCTTCCCCAGTGTCCACTGGTCATTCGCTTTCTCTACGTATATTTCGTAGAGAATAGGAGACAGTATATCCATAAACTTGCGGATCATTTTCTGAAAGGTGGATGGCGGGATTCTGAAAACTCGAGCAACGGTGTCCCATTTTCCAAGATGTTTGAGCGAACTCAGCGTCATAAAGAAAACGTCGCGCGCAGCGTAGCGGCATTTTTTACCGCGGCCCACGTTCCATTTCCCCTGCAAATGAGGGTACACAGCTGCCCAAACATGGTCGAACTCCTCTGGCGCAAAGTTGGTGAGCTTGAGCACCCCATCGGGCCCTTCAGCTTGTAAGCAGAAGTCAAAGACGGACGGCAAAGTTCCCACGCTGGAGTTGTCCCCTTCGTCATTGTCGTCTCTGCGGCTGTGTACGACGATTTGAGCGACCTTTGCCTTGCGACGTTCCTCCCGCTCAAATAACTCGGCAGTGGAGGCACGAAAGTCGGCCTCGTTGAGCGTCTCAGCGGCGCGGTCTTGGCGGTCTTGGGAGCGTACCATAGTGGCCTAATATTGTAGATAGAAAATTCGGAAATGACCGAGGAACTGCATTTTACGTCTTGCATTATCTCAGCAAACAGATAGGGCGAATAATGGCTACTATCTCTTCGCATGCAAACTATGAAAATATATAGCGATCAAATCATCAGATGTTTTCTATCCACATGTGTAAACTCCATTCCAGAATTGTACTATAGCGTTCCAGAATTCTAGAATGGTACTGTTACACATACTCTGTATGTACGAATGAGCTCTAATATGGCGTCAACCTTCTACTCATCGTCGAACGAGCTGCTCAAGAGCAGAAAGGCCGTGGCAGCCATGATGGTGGACGAGGAGTCCAGTGCCAAGTCAATGCCGTGAGCCACCACCAAGGCAGCAACAGGCAGTCATGCAGTGACAAGCGCTGCCACGGTGGTAACAGCGGCCAAGGTAGCTCCAAGAAGAAGCGCAGTGACGACGAAGCAAGCAAACGACGTGCAGAGATCGAGGGGTTTAGGCATACCACAGAGTGCAAGTCGTGCCACAAGCGTGGGCTCTGGTGGAAGGAGTGCTCAGAGCGTCGGTCGATGAAACGTGCGAAGATCCGCTCCATGACGAATGATGTGCTGCGTCACGTCGAGAGCAGTGGAAACGATGGAGACAATGGCCGTACTGTCAGCGAAGAGTCTCGTGAAGAACGTTCTCAAGCGGGCATTATAAACGCCCACCCCGTGTTTGTGAACCAGAAACGCCAACACAAGGAATCACATAGTTACTAAAGAAACACTCGATATGAACTTGCTGCTTTAGCTGGTCGAGATGCTGAAGAACGACTCGAACGTGCACACGACGCGCAACGAGAGGACGAGTCTTTTTAGTACTCACCGACGTCGCCGCAGGACGACGAGGATGACGACGAGCGTGGGACTAGTAGCTTACATGTTGCTCATCGTGTAATGGCGGTAGCTTCCAACGGTGGTGCTGAAGCGGTGCCGGTCGATGAGATCAAGTGGATCCTCCACTCCGGAGCGAAAGTGATCGTGGCAGGAGAGCTGCAGCTATTGAGCAACGTGATGGCGTTACAACATGCAGAGCTTGTAGAAGGAGCTATTGGTTCAAGTGAGCGTGTTGGGATAGCTGGTGCTGTTATCATGCCTGTTGTGAATAATATTAATGGTCGTGTGGAGATGCATTTACGGGAAGAAGTGCGCTACTCTGCTGGGACTAGGGTGAGTAAGATCTCGCAAATCTACATACAGCTCAAGTATGGCTTCAAGCTGGTCATGTCGGACGACCAGTAGGTGACTTGGTTGGTGAAGACCAGCTTGAAGTTGAAGCTGGTACTACGTGATGAACTGTACCGCCTGCGGGTGCGGCGCCATCACCAGCTGGTATTGGGCATTCTGAAGCGAGCCGATGTGCCAAGCGGAATGGAGCTGCTCCATTCGCGCCTGAACCACGTGAGCATGAACACTATCAAGCAAATGGTGGTTGACAACGTTGGGTTTGGAGTTAAGGTGAACACGAATAATTTTGAGCCTCTATCACTGTATTCCTTGTGTTGAGTCGAAAATGAAAAGTGTGACTTATCGTCGGAATTCCCGCCGTGCAACAAAGAAGTTACAGAAGATCTCAGCGGATTGCTGAGTCGGCGAGATAGCCGTTGACAAGTCTACGATGTTCCTACTGGTCTTGGACGAGCTCTCGCGTTTCAGATTGGTTTTTCTGCTGTAGTCTAGGCGGAAGCCAGCAGACATCTACGTTACCTGATGTTGAACCTAGAGAATCAAGACACAAAGTACAAGATTCTCGTGTGTCATGCTGATGGAGGTGGCAAATTTGTGAGCAAAGCGTACGAGGCGTTATGTGCTTCACAAGGGGTGGAGATGCCGTTTATCTATGCCGACAGTCCAGAAAAAAAACGCAATTGTGGATCGGGTAAATGGTGTGATTGTGACTCGAGTGAGATCGATGCTGAAAGCGATGCGCTTGCTAAATTTGATGTGGGGTGAAGCGCTCCTGCTCGCGGTGGATACATTGAATGTTTTCCGTCCATTTTATTTAAGGGGAAAAGCTCCAAACAGGTCTTCTACGGCAAGAAACCTGACTTACGATCGCTATTGTCCTGGCCAATGAAGAAGATACAACTCTATCAGGAGCGCTACACCAATCCCTACTAGCTTTTTAAGCTCACCGAGTCACTATAAGGTTGAGATTTTCGGTTTTACATCTGCTTTTGGGCTTGTATTTACTCGATTCGAAGTTGTTTATGCGTTATTAAGACTTTTCGTAGGGGCTGAAAACGCGCGAGTGTTCAATGTGGATAGTCCACGAAGTAGTCAACAGCCATTGGCTGAATTAAAAAAACATATGCCTTTTTATCGAGCGGCCACTGAAAAAGATACAGGTCATTATAACCACAATCAGAATGAGACGGGGCGTATATTAAGATATAAAAATATCTAAAAACTGTATATCACGACGTTGTCATCTTGAACTGCGACAGTTTGTTCAACGACACCACCTTCAATCTCGTCACTACTGGACTCCATGTTGTCCACTTCACTTCCTCCGTCATTCTCATCGTCATCTGTCACCATGGGACAGGAGTCAAGTGCTTTGAAGTAGTGATCTTCAAATTTCTGGACATATCGGTAGAAATTTTGCCAATTTTCGTCCGTAACTTTAGCGATCTCCACGTCCACCTTAGCGTCCAGCTCTCGAGCATTGTTAGATGGATCTAGGGCTATTCGGTTCTTCATCAACCCCCAAACCATCTCGATCGGTTGAAGTTCGGGATGGTAAGGGGGGGGGGTAGTATAATAAATGGTCGTGTAGTGATGCAAGCCGTTGTGCCTCATAAATCGGGGCAGGTCGGTGTGGCTGAACACGCATCAATAACTGCGCAATGATATCACTCTCGTTGAAGTCGATTTCTAAATGTTCCAGAACGCCATGACGCGTTCAACAGTGGCGGTTGAGATGCCAAGACACACGGCTACACGATCCCGGGTCTCCACGCCCCCATAACGTCCTGCGTTTTCCTCAGCGATGAAATATGCATGAGCCTGCACAATCATGCACTTTTCTTGAGGGGTCAGCGGCTTGCCTCGACCCATTCTTTCTCGTAATGACACTCCTTTAGCCGCCCTGAACGTTCTTTAAATAAACATGTACTCCTTCAAATAGAATCTGGAGGACTCCAGGTTCTCCAAAATCAAAACTGACGAAAATATTAGCGGTTTTGATGCCATGTTAAAAAAAACAATTCTGAGTTGTATCTTCTTTAATGACCAGGACAATACGTACGTGGGGCCGCACGACTCATCAACGACAGCTCATGACAAAAGAAAAGAACGCTGGGCACTCGTGTGAGGACATGTATTCTTCAGGGTTATGCTATGGATCACAAAGGATACAAGCTGCTTAACGTGAAGTCCGAATCTGTGATTATCGCAAGCAAGGAGAACATTAGATTTCACGAGTCGTGTACTGTTGAAGCGGATACATGGAGACGCCCCTGTTGAACCGCTTCTTCAGTGGAGACTACGAGCTACCTGCGAACATACCTGTTGTGCGCATCAAGGCTGGAATGAGCACGTACACAATGGCTGTGGCGAAAGATAAGCCGACGACACCGATTGAAATTGGGGACGAAGCGTCCACGTCATCGAGAGAACCGGCAACAGCTCCGAACTCGTCGAATGTCAATCACAAGCAAGAGAAGCGGAAGAGATCCGAAGTGGATCGTGGCTTGCTCGTACGTGACGCGTGTGTTGATAAAGACTAGGTCCCATCTGCGGAAGCCGCTACAGTAGAGCGTGCACTTCGACTCCAACGACAGCGAAAGCCGTCTGTGCGTCTTCGAGACTAGTCATCAACAACATCATTGTCCACGAGGACGTGGTTGTGCCTACAACCTACAAGCAAGCTCGAGCATCACCTCCGTGACCACAATGAAGGCAGGCAATGCTGGATGAACTACGGTCCTTGCGAGACCATGAGACTTGGTCGCTTGCGCCCTGCACTGCTATGAAAAGACCCACAGCTATTACCTGCCGCTGGGTGTAAGCTGTGAAGAGAAATGAACATGGCAATTTCAAGCGCTTCAAAGCTCGACTTGTTATTCACGGGTTTAAAGCAGCTACACGGGCTACAGTACACAGAGACGTTTGCACCTGTTAACCGGTTTGAGACGATTTGAACGGCCATCTAATTCGCGCTGCAGCGAGGCTGGGTGATCCTGCAGCACGATGTCAAGACAACTTTTCTGTATGGACATCTTGACGAGCTGATCGTCATGGAGCAACCTCCAGGATTCCAGCGTGTTTGAGTGTCATTTGTGGCGGAGTCTGTATGGGCTACGGCAAGTCCTCAACATTTGGAGCCGCGCCCTGCATGAGGCATTGCAGCGCCTTAGTTTTTCGCGATTGGGTTCTGACTACGGTCTGTACACGCGAAAAGTGGGAGACTCTGAAGAGATTTCGATGCTGGTGACGGTTTATGTGAATGATGTATTGCTACTTGGTCCACCAGCTCTGTGCAGCAGCATTACACAGTGGCTCTCCCGCCATTTGAGCTAACAGAGCTTGGACCAGTGAAGTACTCACTTGAAGTTCAGATCGTGATTGACCCTGTGCAGCAGCAGGTGATGTACTGCCAGCGCCAGTATGTGAAGAACGTGTTAAAGCGGTTTAGTATGGCTGAGTACAATGGCTACATGACGCCTGAGGTGACGTCACACCAGCAAGTGAGAGTGCCAACTGAACAAGTCTATCTACCCTACCGCGAGCACTACAGTGTTTAATTTCGGCGTTCAGACCTGACATTGCCCATGCTGTTCACAATCTGGGGAAATACCTGGGCAGCTACACCTAGGGGCACTACTTCATGGCGAAGCGGGTGCTCCGCTACCTGGCACATACCGCTAGCTACGGGCTAGTGAAAGACATTGGTGATGGCTCAAAAGTGCGGCTGACGTGTTTTACGGATGCAGACTACTCTAATGATGTGGATGATCGCAAAAGTGTAAGTGGGTACGTGACGATGGCAATGTTGTATCGTACGCTTCAAGGAAGCAGGAGACCAATGCTTACAGTACTACGAAGCAGAGTACGTAGCGATAAATGACAGGACAAAGAATCTATTGTGGATGCTAGTACTATGTGTGGAGTTAAAGTGGGAAGTGGAGGGTCCTGTGCTGTTCGGAGACAATCGAGAAAGTATCTACCTATCAGCTAGAACAGTTAAAGACGAAGCACATAGAGAGCAAGTATCATCTCGTTTGCCATCTCGTTAAAGATAAGCGGTTGAAGACAGACCATGTCGGGACGAACGACATGGTGGCTGATGTGCTGACCAAGAAAAGGATTTGGTCATTTGAAGTTTAAGCGTTGCCGTGAGATGCTGAAGGTCCTACCACTACCGGAACATTGAGAAGCTAAGTGGAGATTTAGTGGGAGCTACTACTATTACTCGCCAAATAATGACTTTTGCCTGGACGAGCGCTGCCCTGCTTTACAGAAGGCATGTTAGTACTACACCTAGCATTGTGAGATGATCACGGACTGCATTCAAGATGATGAAGCAGCCGTGTGGGAGTGTGAAGTGCATGTACATGTGTGCTGGTTCTGGAAGCTCGCCTGAGCTGTCACCCGCTGCTGGGCTCCAGATTAGCTCGTGGGGTCTGTAAGTTAGTGGTACGGCAGCCAATCATCTCCTAAGTCTTGAATACACTCTGGAGGGCTCTTGCTGTCGCCGCACAGCATTCTCGAATCTGAGCCAGTGCCCTCCTGCTCAGTCTTTTGTCTAGCTATCTTCTGCTAGAACTTGAGTAGGGTAAGCACGAGAATCAGCCACTACTCGCCTTCATAACTTGTTTTGAAAAGCGACCAATTACATTATTTTCTTTGCTTTTTTTAAGTTCGGTGTACAATGTACAATATGACTTTCGACTGTTTTTTATGAGGTGCTTTTTTACTGTTGATTGGCTTAAGATAATTAATGAAGCCTTTTCTGAAATCAAAGAGCATCTATACTGGTAGTGCAATGAACTATTTAGTGGACATCCATTGCACTATTTGCATTTTGCCGGCTTTACCGGCGTAGTGATACAGACAACGACGGTGAAACTCAACCCCCCGTAGACATGCATTTTCAAGTCATTTTTAGAAAGGCCAACAAGACAAAAAAACTCGACCCCTTTCGTGGTATCACCTGCGATTGGTCAAAATTAAACCGACCCAACAGTTAATTAAAAGTAGAAAAAACAATTTAAACAAACACCGTTAAAAAGCAAAAACATGTATTATTTTGCTCTACACCATCACGACAAAGTGTTTTGGGATTGTTTTTTCAAAGCTTTTAATAACACATTCCGTAGATATGTTTTCCCACGCTCTAATTGTGCGTGTTACGGCAGCCAGACGCTTTTCCTTCGCGGTTCTTGTAACTGCCACCTTCTCTCGTAGCCATTCAGCTGTCAACTTTTTCTTGAGTGGCCCCATAACGCCCACGTCAAGGGGCTGACTCACAGAGGTGCTGTTAGCAGGCACGGGGACAGATATGTAAGCAATAAATATTGATTAAAAACACAAATAAAATAGGATAAATTGATAAAACGTTTGATTAAACCAACATATTGGAAAACGAGATGCTTACCGAGCTGCAAACCGCTGGCACATACGCATCAACGCGCTCAATGCGCGCTCAGGAGATGATTTATCGGCTAAATACTGCTCCAGCCAAGCCCCCTGCTCCATCTTCATATACTCGATCATGCCTCCAGTACACAAATACTATATATACACGTTAGAATCTGCAATAAATAATATAACAAAACAAATTTACCTCTTCATCCCGACGGACGTCTTTCATGAAGGTGACCAATTCGTGCTCAAATGTGATTTTAGTCTTTGCGTCTTGTCCTTTTGTCGTTCTGCTAGTTTGAGGTCCCTTAAACTCAAACAGCAGCTTTGCCTTCTTTCTCCAGCCCTTCAACGTACCTAATGGAATATTAAGCGCCCGAGCGGTAGGCTTACATCCCTCCAGAGCCACCCGCTCGAGCGCTTCCCGTCTCTGCTTGACGGTGTAGCTGTTCTGCCGACGACGTTCGTCCATCACTTCGCAGAAACAGCAATAGCGTGATTATTTAAACGGCGCCAGTATGGCGTGCTGTCCAGCAATATATTTGAAAGTATATTATTGGCTAAAATTACAAATAACATTTTTACTTGAGTTTAAAGTTGCACTGTAAGGGGGGTCGAGTTTTTGTGGGGGGTTGAGTTTCACCGTCGTTGTCTGTAGTGATTGTAAGTAACTTTAATGTAACGTGATTGCGTATGCTTTTTTCACTATTCCGTAGTGAAAATGACCCCATTATCCACTAGCTCCACAGTAGCTAGTACAAAATCCCCCCCCCCTCTGGTACCAGCCCTAACAGAACCAGTCATAACGAAAGCAATAGGGTTGGGAGCGAGATGAAGAAATTCACCTATGCAAGGCGCAGGTGAACGTCACAGAGGACCAAGCCATTGGCACAGACCAGTCGATGGTCACCTTTTGGGAGCGCGTTCACGCTACTTCGTGGAGCTCGAGGGGGGTGCTACTTCGCGCAACACCTACTCACTCAGACCCACTGGTCAAGCTTGATCCGACCTGACGTCACTTTATATGCCTCCCTCCATGCTGCTGTACGTATCATTGGTATAAGAATAGATAAAGAGCTGACCTAACGTGGACTCTCATTTCAGGTACTGGCGGAACAGCGTAGTGGTTGGAGCGATGACGACGTTGCACACGAGGCTGCTCTTCGTTTTGCAACAAGAAGGGGGCAGTCTAATGAGAACAGCCTACGTGAGTACACCCCGAAGAGACTTGCACCTGCGAGTGTTGGTGGAGAAGGCATCACTGGAATAGAAACTGGCCCTTTCAGGTTTATTGCATGTACAGAAGTCCCACCTCAGTAAGCGTAGGGGGCGACTTGATAAAGTTTCAGAGGAAAATCACATGTATTTCGCGATTTGTCAAATTTTCCTTAAATCTATGTGATCTGATATAAAGGGGTATTTGAGGTACAAGCTACGCTTATTTAGGGGGGGGGGCAATCCAGCCACTTCCACTCTACAGCCAGTGGGATGTCATTAGTATTGCAGACGTAGTGCACCAATCTTGCGTTTTTATGTTCCAAAATTGTCATTCACTACGCTATTAAAGGGTTAACTACGAACCCATTGCACTACCGGTTCAGTCTGTACTACCGTATTCCTTATGTGCTTACTGACATTCAGTCATTCCTGACCATTTAACAAGCCAATCGCAGGTCTAGAAATAGTGTGTCACAGGAGTTTATGTGCTTACAGACAGGTTCAGTGCGGTGCAGAAAATTAACCCATTTGGCATTCAGCGACAATGCCCCAGCATCAAGGGCGCCCAAAAACGACCGGTGCGGGGCGCAAGAAGACTAAGCACAGCAGAACGAGCTTCACCAACCGCCACAGGTTAGAAGTAGCACGGCACTTCATCCAATGCGAGGATGTTCAGGCAACTCTGGCTAATTTCTATCCTAGCCTAAATGATCACGCTAAAGAGCAGAGGGGGAAACTGATTTATTAGTGGAAGAACGATGTGCGGGTGCTCGAAAAACGCTGCAAGACTGCTTCAATAGCAGACATGATGTATGTTCGGGCGCCAGGAATCGCAACAATTCTACCCAAGGAAGAGGAGGCTGCAATTGTTCAGTGGATCAATCTGCTGAGAAAAGAAGGTGTTCCTATTAGCTCCAAAATGCTGCAACTCAAGGCTTTAGAAGTAGCAGAAGATTTAGCAGTGGAGGGTTTCCGTGGATCGTGGCATTGGCAAAATGGATTTTTGAAACGCCACAGACTCAGTATTCGTGCCAGAGCGATTTTATCAGCGACATCTCTTCAGACGACGAGTTAAACTTCTCGGATGACGAGGACTTTTAAATTGCCAATCAACATTTTTCACACTCACATATTTCTTTCATGAAAGCCATCCATGAAGGTAGCTTTTATGTCAATGGATAGTGCATGTACAAATCGTAAATATGCCTGTCAGTAAGCACATAAGGAATACGGTACTAATACAGATGCTCTAAGTGTGAAAAATAAGGTGGTCGAGCTTGCACGATACCGGTACATAGTATATACCGGTATCGAGTTTATCTTACAGGTATTCAAAGAGGAAAAATGGCGTAATCAGCCAACATTGTGAGAAATGGGAAAAGACCGTCAATCGCGCCGACACAAAATGGGCGGAACTCTTCAACATGAACTCTTGTTTAAGTATTGCTTGGCTCTTCAAAGGCTAGTTTAATATTGGAACATAAACTTACTTGGTATTTCAAATTGCAGAATCAGAGAATTCCTTTCAGTTTGTAAAAGACGTTGCTCAATTAGAGTCTAAATGTGCGACAAAAACGGGTCACCTTCCCCTCGTCAACCGCTTCAGCAGTTTTCATCAGCCACTTACCGTCTATCTCCCTTTGCGGTCACTGCTCCGCTGCGGCAGCACCAGCGCGTGTATCTGCGCTTCCCCGTGTCCATTGCTCTATTAAGTGCAATCCAACGCGTTTCCTCTCTCTTGTGCTACCTTCCTGGTCTCTATTAGCCTCGTATCCACCGAGTTATCGCCACGTAAAACTCCGTATTCCCCATGGCGCGGTCGAGTGAAACCAAACAAGCTTTGCTGCTGAATCCCGAGTTCTGGACGCCCAAGCAGCTCGAAGAGTGGCTCAAGCGTTTTGAGGATGGTCGATATGCGCGCTTTGTTGGTCCTTTGAAGGGCCGCAAGGGCGGAGAGGTCGTGCGCTTTACGCCCGCGGACTGGGCAAAACTTAACCCGCAGGACCTGGCTACGAGCCTCCGCTTCACACTGCTGGGTATGGTACAAGTAGCTTCGAACGACGATACGCTGGCCATCGTGACGGACTTTGTTCCGCTCGCTAACTCGCCTGGAAAAGTCAAACGGGAATCACCCCACAAGACTGTGCCGGTAAAGTTCCCGCCGATGGTGGAGCTTCCCTCCGTCCCGGTACTGATCTGCACTATGCTCTTTGTTATCCTGGCAATTCTTTGCTTTACGGTACTGCGTGGGCCTCTCGCTGACATCGGGATTGACTCGGAGAATCTCGTGAAGTATGGATCGATCCCTCTCGTCAGTGTGGTGTTCACGTACTTCCACATTTGGGTGGCACTCTGGATGACTTTTTACCCGCTCGAATACACAGGCTGCTTGCAGATTCCGGACACCAATACGGGCTTCGGATGGCAAGGAATCGTCCCGAACAAGGGAGAAAAGATGGCTCGACAGGCGGTGCAGATCATGACTCATCAGCTGTTGCAGGTGTCGGAAGTGTTTGCGAAGATTGAACCGGCACAAGTGGTTAAGGAACTGGAGCCTATTTTGTTCAGCACAATTCATACGGTTGTGGAAGACATGGCACTGAAGTACAGTCCCGAGCTGTGGGCTGTCCTCCCGGCCAAGGTGAAGGAAGAGATCGTCGAGAAGGTGAAGGAGGAGTCACCTGCCCACATTGAGGCGCTTATGGACGAAATTCGCAACAACATTGAAGATGTATTCGATCTGGAGGACATGGTAGTGACCAACATGTGCAAGGACAAGCAGCTTCTCATCAACATGTTCGTAACCTGCGGTTACTCGGAGCTGGCCTTCATCCGTAACTCAGGTGCCTACATGGGAGGAATCTTCGGTCTCATGCAGATGGGTATCTGGTTCGTGTACTCGGATCGTATCGTGGTGTTCCCGGTGATCGGCTTACTCGTTGGTACTATCACCAACTGGCTTGCTCTCAAGATGATCTTTGAACCGGTGAACCCCAAGAGATACTGCGGTATCACCTTCCACGGTCTGTTCCTCCGTCGTCAAAATGAAGTCGCTGAGGTGTACGGAAAGATGGTTGCTAGTGATGTTTTAAACTCGCGCAATATCTTCGAAGCCATTCTCAAAGGCCCGTACTCCGATCGCCTATTTGAGCTCGTGTACGACAACGTGCAAGAAGCTGTTAACGCTGCCACTCAAGCGACGCAAAAGATCATAAACTTCAGTATTGGCGAGGAGATGTACGCCAATATCAAGGAAGATGTCACCAACCACATCGTGGAGATCTTCCCGGATAGTCTGCGCCAGATCGAGAGTTACGCTACTGTCGCTATGGACCTGGAGGTTACACTCCGCGAGAAGATGAAGCTGCTGAGCTCGGAGCAGTTCGAGAACCTGCTCCACCCCATCTTTGAGGAGGATGAGTGGAAACTCGTGGTAATGGGCGGCGTGCTGGGCGTTGCGATCGGCGTTGTCCAAGCTTTCCTGATCAATCACTAAGCAAGCCTCTTGGAGTAGTAAACGCACGAATTGTTGGCCGTAGATGAACAATCATTCGCAGATCAACGAGTCGTGTAGTGACAACTTCGTACAAGGCTTCTCTTGATGCTTGAGATGGATTAATTATCAATTCACATGTGTATTCATTTGGTTGCACCCTTTTCCCATTGTGAACGTCACAGCTTTGTGCCTCTTAGAGCTGCGTTTGGTCGACGCTGAATTGGCAGACTGGACACACCTTGTTCAGCGACAGCCACGAGTCGACACAGTCGGAATGATACGAGTGAAAGCACGGCAGTGATTTAATCTCCTCGCCGACTTCGAAGCTGCAGCGGCAGATCAAACAACTACACGCAGTAGCAACCAGAACGTAAGTGGGGTGCACGCAAAATTGTGTGAGTGCTGTTATAAAACAAACGTACTCTGGATTCCCTTGGTCGTTGCGTTCTTTGGCCGTACTGAAGGTGTACGTTGGAAGCTGGTGGATCAAC
This sequence comes from Phytophthora betacei, assembly GCA_011320135.1. Lineage (NCBI taxonomy): Eukaryota > Oomycota > Peronosporomycetes > Peronosporales > Peronosporaceae > Phytophthora > Phytophthora betacei. The sequence continues at coordinate 138,368 of JAANHX010000010.1, forward strand.
GAAGCTGATGCGCCGCGGCTAAAGTAAAGAAAAAGACACAAGTTAGTTTTTCATATATCTTAACTTAATGGAATTCGCATTTCGACGTACGCTTTCGTGGTGTGAGGACGGCGGCCTTGTTGGTCTCGAGCAGGAGGAGGCGGTTCGTTCACTTCAGTCTCAATGCTCACTGCAAGACAAAAACATACTCGTGTGAGTGAGGCACTACCAGCTGCACGATAATGAAGAAAGGATTTCTCACCGATACGATAGTCTAAGCTAGGCTGAACGTCAGTCACTGGAATTCCCCTCACAAACTGCAAAGGAATTCAGCATGTCAGTCGTTATGCATGTTAATGTAATCAGACCCGTAGTTTGTACACACCTCATCGTCGTAATTATTTCCTGGGGTATCTTTGTTCACAACAAGAGCAGCCATTGTAGTTAGAAATGTGATCATGAACGGCATATCCACAATAGCAATACGTACCCAAATCAGTTTCATACAAATGCTGCAGCCATCGTGCGTACTCCTCGTCGAAGGGCATTATTCCTGTAAATTCATCCCGCAACACGTTAGAAGTCGACTAGCCAACAAAGGTAAACCACGTACCTGCAACGACGTCAAAAGAAGATGGCACGTTCTCGTCCAATGATTCTTCACTCGCTCCCATCGTGACGACTTTCTCTCGAACAGCATCCGGAAGAGCAAAGCGGAACAAATGACGCAGTGGCAAAACTTTCGTTTGGCCATGGCCAGCATCCACGTGGAAAAGAAGATAAATATCCACACGGTTTCTATGCGCCTTCCGGATCACATCAATTTTCTCTAATGTGAGGTCTCCGAACGGTGTCCGGACGTCACGTTGGCCCAACAGGAAGGTAACAGCGCTCGGGCCATCGTACCGCAGAGCCTTCGCACTATCGCGCCGTTGTTGCGCCGCAAATGAGCTGCCATGAGATGCGGTACCGTTTCCTGCCGCCGACGACGCACCAGCCGAGGTGATCTCTTCCATTTGTCGAATGAGCAAAGGTGATTCCATTGCAGGGAACGCACTAGAGTCGTGTGAGTACAAGATGCGGACCGTGAATTGTTTGGGTAGCGAGAACGTCGAGGAGATGCAGTCGAAGTCTCCTTTTTCGAGGCTTAAAGTGACGACACCCTTGTCGTCTTCCTTGAGTCCCGCTTCTCCCTCGACAACTTGTAGTTCTAGCAAAATACTGGCGTGTAGTCGACACTCAAAAATCAACTCCCCTTGTCGCCCAAACGGTAAATGATACATCTTGAGCATCAGGTCACTGCAATCTTTGAACTGTCTTCCCACCCGGTACATGTGCAGTCCGGAGTGAAGATCCACGTTTCTGACTCCGTTCACCATGCTGGTAAACAGAACGCCTTTTTCATTCTGAATAACGAAATACGGTCGACAAATGTCTGCCAGCGGAGACAGCGCAGCAGGAGATGAACTGGCAGCGTCATCTCCACAATCCGGGCCCGACAATAAATCAATCTGGCGGATGTAGATCGGCCGAGCGGCTGGTGTCACGGCGATTCCCGTCAGCTTCTGCTTTTTCTCCTCCAGAGCTGGCCAGTCGGCGCACTCTGAAAGTTTCCGGTCACGCATCTCGAGCAACTTGCCAAAATCCGCAATGTACCGCGCTTGAGGCCGCGGCAATCCACCAGTGTATGCTGCGTTTTTCGGGTCATTCCCGCTAAATGTTCGCTGAAGCTTAGCCGGCCACGTTTCTGCGAGTTTAATATGGTGCAGATACGCGCTGAGCAGCTCATTTCCAAAGTTCTCAGGGAACGAGGACGCATCGTTGCAGTAGAGCGTACAACACGTCGCAAACACGCTCATTTGCTCGTTATTTGGCGCCAGTAAAATGGCAACGTTCGATGGTTTTAAGTCCAGCCATGCCGCCACCGTCGAGGTTACCACGAACCCGGAATGCATCGATGGAATAGGTCCACGGCAATACAAGATGGAAGCAATCCGTCCATCTATCATGCCAAGAAATAAATGCAGAATTTATTAGCCCAATTTCATTATTTAAATGCATTTGCAACCAGGTAAACGTACCGCAAAACTCGTCAAACACCAGCGACTTGTGGTGCATCCTCTTTACTCCGTCAAACAACCCGCAGTCAAATACACATGCGCCGTCTTCGAATCTTCAGCATCAATAATATTAGATAATTGTAAGACGTTCAACCATTATCAGCTTGAAGTAGTTCCGTACCTCTTCGCCATCTGAGAATCTAACTGCTCCAACACCTTCACCGCCGCGTTCCAATTACGCGCTGACGAGTATGCACCCAAGAGCCGACTGAACGTTGTAATATGCGGCGGCGCCACGCAATAAACCCTGCCAATCGTAACAATCATACGCGTTCAGTACCAAACAGCTCTCCGTCTCTCCTCGAATGTCACTAACCTTGGGGCTATTTGAATGAAAAATCCGTCCTCGCTGGTCTTGGCGAAGAGTGCGTATTGTACGGCACTTTGTAGCGATGCCTGCAGTCTGTAGGTCCACAGCAATACTCTGTATGTGTTGGAAGCTGTGTTCTCGCTCTCCTGCTTGATGTCGTTGGCATCCTTGGCTGCCTCAATGGCCTCAAAACTCTCTTGGGCATCCAGAAGCAGAGATGGAGGCGGTGAAGGTACCGGCATCTTTTCCTCGTTGTCGCCATTTGCATTTTCCTCTGCAATCGCTTCCATGGCCGTCACCTCGGTGGGCGACGGAGGCAGCGACAGCTTGAGAAGAAAGCGACGCACACGCGGATCTTCAGCGATGCGCTCCGAATTCATGCGGCGAATGAGGACGGAGCCGCGCTCCACCCACGCCAGACTTTTGGGAAACTGCTGCTCGCTCATATTCAAAAAGCTGGAATGTCGTTCGAGCGAGGCAAGTCCAGTTGAACTCCTTCCGACGCTTTGAATTGTGAAGGATAGAATGGGATAGAGCAGTTTGAAGTGGTGGAAGAGTTATCTGTTTTAATTTACGGCATTCTTAACCTTTGTAAGTCTTTTTTTAGGTTACGCGTCTGATAAAGTATACAATTTGAGTATTTACGCTTGATAATGCGCCACTACAGCACCGTCTGGAAGATCGGGAAACGTAGCGATGTAGAAGATTTATAAGCAACACGCTCGTTTTGATTGTTGATGTGGGTGACGAAGCAGCTTAATGAGCACTTCGAAGTCTTGACACGAAAGAATACTTCGTCAAGACAATATGCGCATTATCCAACATGACGATGACAGCGATGACGACGAGGACATGTCACCTGATGCATGGGAACCGGAATACCAAGGCTAAAAACATGAACTTATTACTGCCGGTAGATGCATTCAGGAAGCTCGACAACCTTTATTAACGCCATGCTACCTACTTGCGCGGAGGCGGAGCCACGTTCTGCGGCAGGGCCTTACCGTATCCGGAGCGGAACGTAGTGCCCATGCTGCCAGCATCGTCGTTCGCGGGCTTGTTGGAGGGCTTGGCCCACTCCAGCTTGAGGATAAGGTGATCGTAGCCGTAGCCCTGCAGCTTGTTCAGAGCCTTCTCGGCGTCCTCGCGGTACATGAAGCTAACGAAGGCAAAGCCACGAGACTGGAACGTCTCACGGTCCTTGGCCAGGTACACACGCGCCACTGGACCGAAAGCGCGGAACAGCTCCTTAAGGTCGTCCTCGCGTGTGTCGGGCGACACGTTGGTCACACGCAGCGTAGCACTGTCATCACGTGAGTTGTCGCCACCAGCGTCTCCACCAGCGCTCGCACGACCACGAAGACTAGGAGGAACGTACTTGCTGGAGCCAAAGGCACCGTCCAGAGCAGAGCCGCGAGCAGCAGGCTCGGCGGACGCAGCAGCGGGGGCAGCCGCCTCGCCAGACTCGGCGCGCTTGGCCATGTCCTGCTCCAGCTCCTCCTTGGGCGTGTCCTTGTAAGGACACTTGAGCGTCCAGTGATCTCCAACCATACCACAGTGACGACAGACCACAATGGACGAGTTCTTGACACCAGCGAAGATGTTCTCCTCCTCCTTCTTCTCACCGGGCAGCACCTGGTCAGCGTTGGGGTCCTCGAGCGTCACCTCCTCATACGACATGTAGGTGACGTTGCTTCCATCGCCGTCGTCCAGCGCGTCGCCGAACTTGGCCCATTTCTTGCGTTCGAGAGCGCGCTTGCTGATGCGCTCCACCTCCGTCACCTTCTTAACCTTCTTGGTGACCTTGACCTTGTCGCCAGCCTCGTTCACCTTCCACTCTACAATCTGGCGCACGCCTTTCGAGTCCGGCTCGCTCTCCACGCGCTGCGGTAGCAGGTCGTCCTCCTCATCGCCCCATCGCATACCCGAGATCGCCATGGTGTCTGCAGGAAGCTTTAGTACTGGGGGTTGACTGTGAGGCCAGCCATTGGTTGGACCAAAACCGATGGGATAAACCGGGGACATTAAACCCCAGTTTTTCACCTGGGTCAAATATCACCTTTCCAAGATAAACCTTGAAAATGTTGAAGAGGCGAAGTTGAAGAGACGATGCTGTCTCGCGAGGGCTTGCGGCGTGAACTTGAGCGTGAGTGGACACTGATAGAGAGCGCGGAGAAGAAGGTCAGCTGCAGTGACTAATGCAGAAAGGCTTTAGCGGCTGAGGCTGGTGCGTGTTGCGCTTTTAGCTCGTAGAGGAAAAGAAGAAGGTGGTAGCCGAGTGGGTGAGCGTGGAGGATGCACAGCGAGAGTTTGACGCCAGACGCAATGAGTATGTACATATCTATGGCGCAAGGTAGACACTATTTAGCGACATAAAAGCTCATGTATTGCTTCGTATCTCCTGTAGGTTTGAGACGAATGTGAGCAAGCATTTTTGCTTTTTGCCCGAGGAAACAGTGATTGTCTTCAATGTGGGTGGCCAGGTGCGTTATCTTTTCGTTAGTTGCATGTGCGTTGTTCCCGTCTAGCTGACTTGGGCTCATTTCTGGTGCAGCTGTTCAAGTCGACTGTGAAGATTTGGACTCGAGATCGCTTCTCGATCCTTGCTCAGCTTTGCACGAAATCTCCGAAACTTCACCCTGACAAAGACGGCTCGTTCTTCTTCGACCGCGATTTTTGGGTCTTTCGGCTAATTCTCGCATTTTTGCGAGATAACAAGCTGCCAGATGCCGTCGAGGAATTGCGTGAGCTGTACTGTGAGGCGAGTTTTTACCGGTTGGGGCTTCTTCGACACGCCATCGAAGCTCGAATGATCGGTGAGGATGCCATGGTTGCCAACGTATTGCAAACACACCCTGCTGTCTCGATAAACATACCTACTGCGGCTGTCATAGAGGAGAAGGATGGTAAATCTGCTTCATCGGTAGGTGAAAGTTCGGACTTTTCAATTCTGAGCAAATACGGCCAGCTGCCTGACCCGTTCGGGTTTACGTCGAAGAAGTAAGGTGAATAGAATGCCATCAATTGGTGGTGCCCCTAAGGATAAGGGATCAACGCACCTTATTTCTGACACCCATGTCGGTCGGTACCTCATCTTTGAAAGTCCTGTGAGCTTTGGCCCAAAGTTTGGGGCTAATTCCATCAGGACAGTGATGGCTCTGTGTTTGTGTGATCAAGTACTTCATGCCATGATGAAGTTCATGGGGTACTTCCTCCCATACCTAAGTTCTGTGTTGATTTATTTACCACAACTGATGCACTACTTGCAGTACAGTAGTACAATACTAGATGTAAAAAAGTTGTACCGCGCAGTCAGCATACCCTGCCAGGCTGCCTGGGCTCCAGGCACGCTCCAGGCTGGAGCATGCTCCTCGCCATCAGCGTTTGATTGTACCACGTGTACAGTAGTATCGGGTGTCCATTGAAGATGAGGCTCTATTTTCTCGGTGTGTTTGCGTTCTTTGGACTTGCTCCAACTGCATCACAATGAAGTCTGCATACGACGATATATGAGTCCAGGCCAACATCTTCGGTGGGCTTTTTGTGTAGACCCCGGGCTGCAACGCGTTTTCAGCCAAGCTCTGTTATCCAGATACTGTACTCGCGTCATCCTGGTGAGACCCTATGAGCGGTATGTCAAGCTCTTTTGAAGTATAGGTAAAGTCGAAGGTGAGTACAGTCGTGCACCTCCAATTCGACTCCGGTATCAGTCGATACCCTGCTGTACAACACAATTCACTGAATAGTGTAACCGCGACCAGATGATGACAGGTGCACAATTCATGACAACTCCATTGCAAAGCTTCAAATTGGACAAGTAGCTTCAACATCCCTGTGAGTGTTTGGCCCTGACTCAGGACTCTGGACCGAGAAAGAAACACAATTCAATGTCATCCTTTTGGTACTATTCGAAGATGTAGCACGTGCAACTTGCGCATTGAATTCCAGGGATCAGTCTGCGCATTTACATGGATTTACTCTTGGCTCAAACAGAGGCAAGTGCATTTACAAGAGCATTCTCACTCTGAAATTTACTTCCTCAAGACCTCTGCTTGTCAATCATCGTCCATCATGCGTTTTCAAGCTCTCGGTGTGCTACTACTGAGCCTCGTGCTTCTGCTGAGTGTCACCCGCGCTACGGAACAAGTCGCGCTTGTCCAGGAAGCTAAGGAAGCTGCAGCGGACCCAGACGTGGGAAAGTCCGTCGTGGAGATTGTCAAAGCCCGTGGCTACGCGATTGAGACGCACCAAGTCACCACCTCTGATCGCTACGTGCTCACGATGTATCGCCTCCCGAAGACCTACGCCGAAAGTCAGTCGGGTGCCGCTGCCGCTACCAACAAACCCGCTGTCCTCCTGCAGCACGGACTGCTCGATAGCAGCTTCACGTTCGTCTCCAACTTCCGCAATCAGAGTTTGGCGTACGTACTGGCTGATGCTGGCTTTAACGTTTGGCTCGGTAACAACCGCGGTACAACGTGGTCCCGCACGCATCTCGACTACTCTACCGACAATGACAAGTTCTGGGACTTCACATGGGAGGACATGGGTCTGTACGACTTGCCGGCATTCTTGAATCGCATCCTCGACACTACCGGTCGATCGACAGTAAGCTATGTCGGTCACTCGGAAGGAACGACACAAGCTTTCGTGGGGTTCTCCAAGAACCAGGAAGTCGCGAAAAAGGTCGACTACTTCGGAGCACTGGCCCCAGTTGCCTGGACTGGCCATGCAACTGCTGCACTGTTCGTTGCACTGGCCAAGCTTAAGGTCGACGTGTCCTTCCTCAATCTGGGTTTTGCCAGCTTCCTGCCACACAGTGACCTGCTCACCGTGCTCTTGTCGGACGTTGTGTGCAGCAACGTGGCCGAGTTTTGTGACTCCGCCATCGGTCTCATCGCTGGGCCGTCCAATAATCTTAATGCTACGCGCATTCCTGTCTATCTATCCCAGACTCCTGCCGGCACGTCGGTGAGGAACATGGCTCATTATGCGCAAGGTATCCGCGACAACACCTTCGCGTCGTACGACCACGGTTGCAGCTGTCTGCGTGCTCTTGGCATCAACCTCTGCTCGACACTTATCTGCAAGAACAAGGCTGTGTACGGAAGCTTCGAACCGCCTGCCTACCCAGTCGGAAAAATGGTTTACCCTCGCACAGGCTTCTACATCGGCGCGACAGACACCTTCGCGACAACCACTGACATCGCTCAGATCCGCTCCGGGCTCCCGAGCGGCACCATCGTGCATGAGAAGACTATCGACGCGTTCTCGCACTTGGACTTCACGTGGGCCCAGAATGCCAACGAGCGGGTGTACCAGGACCTGCTGGTGCAGCTTAAGAAATACGCCGGCCAGGCGTACTAATGGTAACATGTCGTTGAAGTGGGAGGTTACTGTTCGTGTAACCGAAATGCTGCGTCAATGAAAAATGAATGTTGAGTTTGAAAATGTGGCTATATTATTGAAACCTGATAATTTGACTTGCAAATTATTCCAAACTAGGGTGCTGGAATGCGCAAAGCAGCGATCGAGAGTCGCCGCGCTCAAGTGGCTGAGGCGCTGGTGCTGTCGCTGACGGCTGCATGGGTCACACACCTAGTTCATAAGGAAGAATTCCAGGAGAGCGCGGCGGCGGTGTCGCTCCAGGCGGAGCACCGGCTGCTTCAGTCCGCGACGATGTCGCACGTGCTGTTCGTGCTGCATGTCCTTGGCTTCTCCGCTATCCTATGGTCTATCTATCGACCTCAGGCTCCGTCCAGATCTCTAAAAACGCCTTGCAGGCAAGATCGCGACGACGGACTTGTTGCGGGCTGCATGCTTCCCCCTCTGGTGCTGCTGAGTCGCCTTCTGGCTGGAATCTACCTGGAAGATACTTTTTCGTGTTTTACTTTCTTTTACGCGTGGACCAGCATTTCCATCGGTATTAGTCTGCTCTTCAAGGTTATCGTTTTTGGGACAGTGACTTCGTTCAGTGTAAATATTCTCGTGGACGTGGTGCTGCTATCGGTGGTGTTCGGCTTACTCAGTCCAGTTGAGGCAGAGTGGAGGTTTTTGTTGGCGACGGGTGGCCGAGCCTTGGTGGCAGCTGTGCTGACTGCAGGTTTCAAGCTTCTGCCTCGCTCGTTTACCGTCGGAGAGGCACTTCTCGTGGCACAGGGCATTGGACTTTGTGCTTTCGATCTGCTTCTGGTCACCATAAACAGAGTACGTTCCAGTATCTGGATCCACTGAACATTTAGGTTGCACGAGTTCGTAACAGGTTTTTCGTGTTGTTATGTAGCTAAATGAATATGACGTGGTCAATTTACCACCGAGCGTCCTGCACTCGTGGCTCATTTTCGACGCAGACCGACCGGACTTTGTCTTAGCGTTGGAAGTTGGAATGCTCGGATCACTGTTGGTGTGTGTTGCTTTAATTCCGCTCTTGCAGTCTCATGGAGCGCCGTCGCCTACCGCAATCATGCAACCGCTATCTGTTTACGGAAGTGCCAAGTTTGTGCTTACAGCTGCAGCTGTGGTGGGTGGTGTGGTGTATCCGTGGAGCTGCTTCTTGTTGCAGACGTGGAATCCATTTGCATGGCTGTTTGACTTCCTCACTGAGTCAAGCAGCTCGTTGCCACTCCCGCTACCGACTCGATTTGCGCTGATGGGATACTGGACTGCTTGTCTAGTCATTTTGGTCCCGTTGTTTGGGTTTATCTCGAACAAATTTGCGCTTCGCAACATTGTGACAAGAAAATTATTCCACCTTTTAGTGGTACTGATGTTGGGACCGGCATCACTATTTGATGCCCCCATGCTATCGTTGAGCTACGGCGTTGCTCTTAGCGTCTTTTGCCTCGTGGAATGCGTTCGTGCGTTATCATTACCACCTTTCGGTCGCACAATCGCTGAGTTTATGAGGTCGTTTATCGATCATCGCGAAGCTGGACGTGTCATCTTGACCCATTCGTATCTGCTACTCGGGTGTGCACTGCCATTGTGGCTTGTACCTTCTTCAAGCGCGTCTTCTCCACTTGTAATGAATGCTGGAGTTCTGGCGCTGGGTATCGGAGATGCAATGGGAGCTGTAGTGGGTTCACGCATCGGTAAACACAAAATCTTCGGCAGCAAGACCGTGGAAGGATCGGTCGCAGTGTTTATTTCGATAGTACTTGCGTCGATATCGCTTCAGAACTATCACACGCGTTATTTCGTCAACGGAGACTACACGCAGGTACGAACATCAACTTTGTCACGAGGCCTTTCTTAGCACTTATGATTGCGTTGTTTTTTCGATCGATATAGGTGATTCTGCTTACTGCTGCAGTTTTCTTGACGACCGTGTTAGAAGCGGCAACTGCACAGATTGACAACTTAGTGCTGCCTCTCTTCTTCTACACAACGTGCAATCTGGTTGATTGCTATCGAGTGTGAGACGAACACTAAGCAGTTTTAAGGAACTACGTAGTAAATCATTTGTAGGATTCTTGCTAGAATCTGAATGCTTTTGATTTTGATATTCGCAGTTCGTAGTATACGAACTGTCGTTGGGGCGGTGTTCCCGGCGATCCGACCGTCATCGAGTGACCTTCGCGCATCCATCGCGCAACATTTTGCACTTTTTATCACGAGCCCTTGCCGGGGGGGGGGGGGGGCGGTGCACGTTTGGTCATCGTCAGAGGATTTCTCTGGAAAGCGCAGGGTCTCGTTTGGTGTACGGGTACATCGAGCTCGTGTACGTTACTCAACCCTGCTGCTTTGCAAAATGATAAGCTGCATGAAGTGGCACTAGGCAGGTGGCTTGCTTGGCGATACGCTGGACGAGGCCGTCATGCAGGACGTCCGCTGACACGCAGGACGCTTCGGGCGTATGGCACCGTACTTGGACTTGATTGCGGGCATGCCAGTCCAGGTGACTCAAAACATCGGCACCGCAAAGGGTGTTGCCAACGGCACGCTAGGCATACTTGAGAGCGTGCACTTCCCGAGCGAGCCGTCAACCACATTCCAACTCGTGCGAGACGGCACAACCGGCACAGTCGTCCAGCTTGGTAGCAAGCCATCCCCCTGGCTACGCGTCTCTACAAAGCGCTGCAGTAGCCGGTGGTGAAGAAAAAGACGATGGTGATGAACCGGAAGAGAAAGCTAAGAAGATGATTAAGAAGAGGAAGCAGGAAACTCCGTACATTCCACCGGACAAAGTTCGTAACGTGCAGCGAAGCGCTATTTCTCTGATCGACGCCCAGCGCTTATCTGGTTGACTGACCCTCGTGCTGTTGGTAAAGGCGGTGTGCTAAGTCTGCAGATGACGGTGTGGTATGGCTACTGAAGGCTGTGTTGGTGTTTATGCGTTGCTGCTGGACGCTGGTCTCAGTCTCGGTCTCGGCTTTGGTTTCCGTCGCTGCTGGCGCGGCGGTGTTGTAACTAGAGAGGGATTTAGACGCCAGGAGCGTGTGCGCGCTTAGCTCATTGAGCCGCTTCTCTTCCTCGAGGGTGTTTTGCGGTGGTTTCGCCCACTTTGCCAGCTTGGAAGTAAAAGGCGAAAGCGAGTAAAATGCGTTTCGGCTCGTCACGCGCGATACGAGCAAGTAACACTGTTGGGGTTTGTTGATTATGTAGTTGCTTGACGTCCAGTCGACGACGACCATGGCGTCCAACGTCTCACCTTGGACCTTGTACACCGTAGACCCCACAGCACATACGAACGGAAACTGCTGAAGCTTGATCTCGACATAGCGTCGTTGACCATCAGGGGCCAGCGGCAGCGGGATTTTTGTCTTTTTAAATGGCTGGGTCGCGAAAAAAAACCGGGAAAAGTTCAGGGTCGACACCCGCACGGATTGACACGGCACAAGGACGCGGCAGTCGCAGCAGCGCGTAGTCAGGGGCATGGCTTGGTAACTGGACGACTGTGCCGGTTGTGCCGTCTCGCACAAGTTGGAATGTGGTTGGCGGCTCGCTCGGGAAGTGCACACTCTCAAGTATGCCTAGCGTGCCGTTGGCAACACCCTTTGCGGTGCCGATATTTTGAGTCACCTGGACTGGCATGCCCGCAATCAAGTCCAAGTACGGTGCCATACGCCCGAAGCGATTGTCGGGTAAGCCGAGCCCGTATGCAACGTCGCTGCGACTGAGCTTGTTAAGCACGCCGTTGAAATTGGCCACAACGCGAATTGGGAACGCCTGAGGCGGCAGCCTCGTTGTCGTCTGGGAAATAAAGGCACTATTAATCGCGAGTCGCTTCGTATTCTCGGGGGTAACAAACACGCCGGCCTTCAGCGTGAGATCGGCCTCAACCTCAGCGTCCGATGGCTGTATTACACGGCTATTGAGGATGTCTACAAACTCTTGCGTCCACTCACCAACACGTGCATTCGCGCATCCTCGCCCCCATTCCGGGTCGTTGCGAAAGCGGACTGACTCGTCGAGTATGACAACAGTCGTGAATCGCCTCCATAGCTCGAAGCCTTCGATATCAGCAGTCGATGGGCGTGTCTTCGTGGTAGGATCAACAAAAATTGCGTCTGCACCGACTGGGGCATTTGCAAGAAATCACCTACGAGAACGATGTGCACACCGCCGAATGGTACGTTGGGCACTTGCTTGTACCTGCGTAGTAGCTTATCCAGTTTCAACCACTCGGGTTTCGACATCATCGATACCTCATCGATGACAAGCATGTCCAGCGTGGCGAAAGATTTGTCCTGGATAGCGTGCTTGATTCGCATTAGGAAACTGGCCAAGGTCCGTGCGCCAATTAAAGTAGCAGCTTTTCCTGTGAGCGCTGTCTTCGTCAGCGAGGTTTCGCGATGCCAGCTCGTGCAGAACGTGCTGACTGCGTCAATGATGCGGCTTTTGCCCGTTCCACCAGCACCACCGAGAAACATGAGCAATTGCTCGTCTCTGAGCTTCGCTTCAAAGTCATGCGTGCTGTGGTCGCTGATGGCGCCGGTGGCGAGTTCGATACCAGACTGCTCTTGCCGCAGAAAAGTTCGTAGTAGCGCAGTTGCGATGATGGTGAATGCGGCGTGCTGCCGTTGGTTGAGTGTGAACGCGTGTGACACCTCTGTAATTGTTGCGTAATGGTTGACACCTTGCTGGGGTTGTCGATCACTCGCAACCCATATCGCAGCGGCTGGGTCAAGAGCTTTTGAAAGCAACTCAACGACTTCAGTTGGTCTCTCTTGTTGGTAATGCTCAGACGGATTTGATTCGTCCGTCGTTGATGATTCGACATATCGATTGAGCTCCTCAAGTGTAAATGTCGGTGGCTGGGGCAATGTTCCAAATGTGCTGGCGGCTGTCTCGGCGACCGGCGTCAGCAGTGATTGATACATGGTTGTTGAGGAGGTAGCAGACAGATTAGATCGCGTGGTTGTCAGAAAGACTGGGAGCTCGTCCCCGATCACGCAGACGTTGAGCTCGTCACCTGAAGGGTCTTCGTATACCGACTCGCCTCCATCAACCATTGCCTCGACTTCGTGGCGAGTCCCCGTCACGTCGTCGTTTTCGTCCAACATGTCGATATCACCGTCTTCGCCGGCGGCAGCCTCTTGCACGTGCTTCTCGACTCGGTAAAAGTCGTCCAAGTTTGCCATTATTTGGGAGATGAAACGCGATCGTGTGGGCTCCCATCGTTGATATGCATTGACCCAGGCTGTGTCGTTCCTGACGTCAGCGACGAGATCAGTGGAGGTACGAAAAGGGTGAAACAACACCAACGCGCAGTGGCTTCGTTTCACTAGAATCTCACTCGGCGACTCAGCATCAACATACGGTATGCGAATGCCGCTCACGACTGGAACACTATCGGTTCGGTGGGTACCAATGCAGTGCGTGTTGCTCAGAGGGTGTGCAGGCAGAAAAAGGGACGCCACAGGCGCCGTGTGGGTTCGCTTGCGCCGGAAGTGCCACATGACGAGCTCATAGAGACATAAGTTGTCAAGTACGTGCGGCCGGTAGCAGTAATCATCCAGTAGGGACGCCGCACGGTACACCGCGACCGACGTGTCGCCGTCGTGTAGCTCGACGAGATCGCACGAGTGCTCGTCACCATTCATCAACTCCTTCAAGATGTCTTTCAACGGCAGTGGTGCAAAGTGAGAACTCATATAGCAACACGAGCCTCTCATTAGATACAGTACCGCGAGCGGGCCGGCGATCTCGCGGCGGTTAGTGACCGCAAATGTGAGTGACGCCACTCGTCGGCGTCCGACACTTGCTCGGTCAGCGTTGTCGCACTGGCCGAGCTGCTCTCGAGCCTGACGTCTTCGGAAGGAAGCTAGCGCAGCAGCCGTCACGGACTCGATCAATGCTTGCGGCTTTGTGACATACTTCGTCACATAGTATATTCGCAGGAGAGTATCAGCACCGCCAATCATGACTTGGATGTCATGGTTTGACTTGAATGTGGACATCATAACGGTGTTGAAGCCATTCACGTACTCATACCCGACGTGGCGAGCAACACTGACGCCTTCCGCAGTGTAGGTTGACCGCTCGATACGCTTGCGCGGAAATCCGTACCGACACGTGCCTGATGCAGCAGATCGGTTTTTCTTGAAACAACTTCCAACGTGTGACCACCAGTGCATGTTGAGGAAGTACACTAGCACCGAGACAGCAAAGGCCAATACGTGTGACGGCCATCGAGCGTCGTCGAAAGACGGTGGCATTGTTAACACGGCTTGATTGACTGAGTCCATGCGGAACATATCGTCTTGAAAGCGCTCGCTGAGCTGTGGCGGACAGTTCAGTGACCGGAGGTCGTTCCGTTCACTGGCGGAGTTGTTTTTGCGGCCCGCCAAGTAGCACTCACGGCGGAAGATTGCGTTCTTTGCTGCGATCGTCGATCCTCGGCAAAGTGCTTAGCGACTAACCGCCAGCTTTAGCTCGTCTGCTGAATGCTCTCGCCGCGGTGGTGGCCACAGTGGTGGGCGATGGTCAAGAATCACGCGGCGCAAAACGTGTTGAGAGCTAGCCTTGCGGCCACACTGACCACATTGAACCAGCAGCGGCTCTGCTGACTGCCCGTCTTGCCGCCGGTCTGGTCTTGCATAGGCATTCATTGGGATTGGCAGCTCCTTCAAATGCGCGTACGACTCACCACAAAACTGGCAGTGCGATTCAGCAATATCCAGCGGAAGTGATGTCGTCACGATACTATCTGTATACTTTTCAAGGTTACGGTAGTACTGCTCGCCGTGGGTCTCGATGGCACGGTCAAACGCTGCTGAATTTGGCGGTGCGTCTGCCAACCAAACGAGGAAATGGGCGTGCAGCGTCCCGCCGCCCTGCGTTTCGACCATACCGAAGTACGCAGTAACTTCTCCAAAAAGCCCATCGAACGGTTTGCCTTTCATTGCATCAGGATTTACGCCAAGAACATGATCAACGAATGCATCCATGTTGTGCATGAGCAACCGCGCGCTCACAACATCATTCTTCAAGCTCGCACTCTGCGTCACCGACTTGCTGGGCGCTCCTGCAAGCTCAGCGTCAAAGAGCGTGTCGACCGAAGACACACCGGTGTACTGGGCCGTCACGAATGACTCGGTCACGTTGGGCGTCAGTGTGACGAAGAGCGCGGGTAGGCCATAGCGTGTCTGGTAAGCAAACGCTCGTCGCCGACACTGTGCACGTTCGGCATCACTGCCCCAGATCGCGCCCCCACTGATATCGACTGAGTGCAGCAGTCTCTCCGCAGTCGACAGGCCACTGCGAGACGCAGCCATTTGACCTTGGCGGTAAAGCTCTTTCTGCTTGAGCGCCTGCGTTAAGTCTTCCTCCGACACGTCACTGAAAGGCTCGAACAGTCCGGGTCTCCGCTTGCACTTAAGCGCTACCTGAGTGTACATTTTCTTCAGCGATATGTGGTCAAAGGCAACTAGCATGAAAAGTTCATCTTCAGCGAACCTCCGTGAGCTCAGCATACCGTAGTGCCGAATGCAAGCTTCGAGTGACACTGGAACGGGCCGCGTCTCTCCTGGGTGACCGCGGCCGTATGGGAAAAGATGGGGGAACATCTGGGCAAAAAGCGCTTTACGGCTCAATGAGAACCGGCTGGAGTGACGAACTAGAAAGTGGGGAGCTGGTGAAGTCTCGTTGAAGAGCTCAACAGCCGTATTTGCACTATCACCTGAACCTGTCAGATTGTCGGTGGCGGAACATTCGCTCCCGGTAGCGACCTCGCGGTCGTCAGACACAAACACCACGCGTCTCTCCACTACTTCGTCCTCGGTGACAGTGAAAGCGTTGTCGGAGACTCCCCCAACGCGGCTACCTTCTAAATCAACGTCTTCTGCCTCAATCTCAGCGTCGGGTTCTTCATCTAACATATCAACGGGTACTTCGTCTTCGTCTACCTGTGAGCAATCAACAGCTACGTGCGCGTACAGGGAGTTGTGGATGCGATAAAACCGTAGTAGGTCCTCGACCCTTACCCGTCGCACGCGATGTATCTTGCGGACACGAGCTTGTTGTATACTAGTGAATGGCCCCGCCATGACGACACGATAAGATGTCACGCCACGCATTGGCGTCGGTAACAACATCGCCGGTGGTCCTGGTGTCGCGTCAAACGCAAGACAATGAGAACGGATCGCGCGGTGGGCACCTCCACGCATAACCCTGGTGATGGCGATTACAGAAACCAACTAGGTCATCATACGTTCGGGTAATGTCGCCTGCTGCAGATTGGTCGGCAGTGAACCGATGCAAAACCCGTTCTTGATGGCAAACTTTGGGATCTCCCGCTTCCGCAAGCTATCATCACACTGATTGCAAACGTGTAGACTACGGCCCACTCTGTCGACTCCGCGCTTCGAAAGCAGGATACCCTCAAGCTCAGGAAGGATGTCTGAGCAGTCATACTCGCTTGCCAGAGGTGAAGCGAGATTTTCGTCTCGACTGCTAAGGAGCCTTCGAATGCCATTCATTTGCACAAACTCTGAGACACCAACGATGCGGCAGTGTGTGCGTACAGCCCATATATCGCAGACTGTGCACACCGTCTCGTCCAACCCCGACGCGCCCAACGCTCCACGCAGTTGTTCCAGTACGCTTCCTTGGGTCACTGAAGACACTGGTAGCAGTTGCGGGACGTCGCTGGCTCCCCATGCAACCGTTGAGTGCGCGTCATCCTCGTTTACAACAGCGGTAGCAGATTTAGATGTTCGCCTAGGTGCTGGCATTGATGTCGAAGGTGCAGTCGAAAGCTGTCGCCTCTTTCGACGTCGTACAAGCGCTTCTTTAGAACGTCTTTATTACACCGCGCAGTTGGAAAACGTTATTGCCAAGCGAGAGCTTACTCTTCAACGTATGAGCGCCTACATTATCTGGTCGGCCACGTGGTGAGGTACCAGAAAGCTGTCTAGTGTAATTTTGGGTGTTTAAGCAGATAAGGGTAATTGCACAGTGCTAAGTTGAGTGTATTGCCATAGGCTACGGGAAGCCCAGTAGACCAACTATTGCTTCGAAAAAAAATCGTCGATGGAAAAAACAGATACAGATAAGGGTAATTGCACAGTGCTAAGTTGAGTGTATCGCCATAGGCTACGGGAAGCCCAGTAGACCAACTATCGCTTCGAAAAAAAATCGTCGATGGTGAGTTGTACCATTCGTCTTTTCGACTCTGATTCAACACACCGCTGCCGTTTAATTGATCGCTTCTCGATCGACATGCCGATAATACCTCTGCAATTCCGAGAACCACATAGACACTCAATAGAATTCTACAACAATCATTATCAGCACTGCCTCAAACGTGCGTCAATACGAATGTTACGCACCCCAAAATCAACGCATTGCAGCTGATAATCGAACGTAAGCTCGTCACCACACTTAACATCACGAATCGCAAACAATCCGCACCGCTCTCGCCCACGTACATTCCACTTCTCCATTTGACAGTTTGGGTCGCAGCTATGATTCACAAACCGCATATATCCACCGATTCGTGTGGCATCGATAAATTCATCAGCACTTACCTGAAGCATGTACACATGCTTCACCTTTTGATAATCCTAAACATTACAGTCAAGTGACCATTTTGTACAGCAGCCAATAGCTTCGAAATCCGCACCTGACAGCGCATCATGGCTTCACTATTGCTCAGCACCTCACCAACGTACTCCCCCACAAATTGCCCAGTTTTGACATCCTCCAACGTGATCACGCCGAGGCCTTTACGACCACAGTCAATTACACCTGACACAAGTGCCGATCCGACTTGTAATTGCCGATTCGAGCATCGTTTTCCACATGGACAGCACTCCAGTGCGCATTCATACCGCATCTGCCACACACCTCGTCAGTGATATCAACATCTGTGCATGCAATTCCTACACCACGTACCGCGCGATTAATGCAGTCACTGCCACATCCATATTTTGTGTCCTCATCAATTTTACAGTTGCAAACCGAGATCTCTCCCTGATACGTGAACACAAACTGTTACCAGCGAATTCAAAACTATACACATAATGCCTCTTACCTTCGAACACACAATCCACTTGCCCCCAACAGCAACGTTTGCCGCCACAACGCGAACTAACTTGAACGCTCCCTCCATGTCTCGCTATCAAAACACCAATACTGTTAGCGACCTATCGTCGAAATCACCGCGCCACTATTGGATCCGACAACGCCACCTCCTCTCTCACATGCGCTCGCATTGAAGAATTCATCTTTAACGCACCACAACCTCCTCCCACATATAACATGAAGTTTAATATCCTACCTATGTGAGACGAGGAAGCAGGGAGATAACACGACTTTTCGTGAAAATACACAGATTCAAGAGCAACACAGGCCATACCTCAATTCGCGTAGCTCCGCCCAGACACCAATCACCCATGTCATCCATCAGATCTTCCAAGCACGAAATGACGACAACAACTACGTCAGCAACAACACCCGCAACACCAACGCTAGTGACAGTCGTACCCGAACCAGCGCCATCTTCGTCGCGCATACTGTCACCTGCAACACTTCGCGTGACACCCACACCGCTAAAACACAAGCGACCTGACGCAGAATACGTGTCGCCCATCAAGAAGATGAAGAAAACAATGCAACACCAGAAGCGCCGCATTATCGACACCATTGACGGTACATATCCTAATTGCCAACTCTTGTTTTAGTACTAACACAATCAATTCTCAGTAGATCTACGCGATTTCATCCAGAACAACGACGTCACAAACTCAGACATTCGCGAATCCATCCAAATCCAAGCGCGCCTGCTATGGACTGTCAACGAATACATTCACGGCCTACGCTTCCTGCGTCTCTACCTCGGCGAACAAAGAGCACCTGAGTCACTCCACGAACAACAAACGGTAAGTCTCCAGTACAATCTTCAATATATATAGCACATCCGTATCAACTCTTCTGCAGGAATACCAACAGGCACAGCGCGACGATCTCTTCCACGCCAACCAATTCCTAATCACTCTGTCGTTGTACGACATTGCAGCTGACAACCCAAGTATCCCGTCCCTTGGTTCCATTATCGTTTTCGTACCAACCAAACTACGCTTGTACCGCCACTGCTGCCAGGTCGAAATCAAGGTATACCACATCGGGACAGTGACCCCACCGTGATTCCACCACATTCATCTTCAACAGCCTACGCATGCATCTCGAAAAGATCTACGACATCTTGACATACATTCACTCACTCACAACTGACACAGGCATGCGCAATCTAAGTCTAACCAACACCTACTTAACAACATCTACTTAGCACCGTTACTTAACACCTTTTCTACTGGCCCCCTCATCGCCACCGTTTTACCCTTTTTGCACAGGGTTCGAACTGCGATCCCCGGAGCCTCTGGTCCGGTACCCAATGTACTACATGTAGTAGTAGACACGTCATCAAGTACTGTATCACCAGCGAAGACGCTTGCATGCACTTCGAAAACCCGTTGACAAGGATCACATGTCTGGAATCATATCGAAGGCTCTTCCTGGTGAACAAACTACTCGTAGCTTAGCACCCGGGTCGATGGTTTTCCAAGGACGACTCTCAATCTTACTTCGTACTACAGTCGTGCACCTCCAATTCGGCAGGGCGGACCATATCAACAATGCCAGGGCATAAGTGCACAACGTAAAGCAAAAACCAGACGCAAATCCAGTGCACTGATATGTTTTTTGTTAATTCAGTACAACATTTACGCCAATCTTCTGCATAATCTTGGCGTCAGACGCCCGAATCGCGGGCGCGCAACAGCACTTCCGGTCGCGATAGGCGTCCGGCAAGGCGGCAACTTCCGCCGACCGCTTAAGAATACACTGGACGGTAGTGCGCTTTACTGCTTGGGGGGGAGGTCTTAAAGCGCTCCGTTGCCCAACGAGCAAGTTCGGAGTGAGAGCATGCAGGATCTGACTTGTGCTTCTCGCACAAAGACTGCTTTTGTGGGATTGTAGGAGGAAGGGCGATGTCCCATTGTCTTTGGCGGTAAAAATTAAAGTGTGTGTTTGTATGAAGACGTCCGATCCAAAATTTAAAATCAGATCGATGCGGCGTGTCATCCCTCGGCGAGGAGGGGAAAACCGTTGAGGTTAATTGCTAGGGTGGTGATGGGCAAAGGTAATTGCGCATCCGATTCGCGTAATCATAAAATCTGGCAGGGTATCGACTGATACCGGTGCCGAATTGGAGGTGCACGACTGTACTAGTAGTACTTAAGTCGATTTCACGAGACGGAAAGGTGCTTAGCACTAGGTACACAGTTGACCGTGATATTGCTCGACGCATAAGCAAATGCGAGCGACGTTTTGCACGCTGTGGTCTTCGACGGAACTTCCGCTGGCGTGTTGGCTAACAAGCAGAGCCTCGTGCTTTTGTCCACGGTATGTAGGTCGCTGGTCTCATTCCAACATTACTACAGTCGCACACGATGAAACGTTGAGGGTGAAGGTGGTGTATTCCACAGCCCCTTGTCCCCAATCATGTGTCGACTGTGATGGCTCCCGTACGAACTACTTGTACTAGAGCCATTGAACTAAATCAACACACCGTGTTATCCATTGCCTCCTTTCTATCTGTATACAGTGTTATCACACGTGAGTGTCAGCCTACTTGAAGGTCAATGACTTCAACGCAACGTCCAAGCCATCCATGGAGTGGATCATTGTGTCCATAGAACCAGCGTATGAAATCCGCAGCCCGTGAGGCTCGCCCATGTCGGAGCCGGGTCCCACTGCGACTCCATTCTTGCGGATCAAATAGTCACAGAAGTCGTCGACATTGTGAATCTCCTCACCTTCGGCAGTGTAGGCTTTCTTGCCCTCAAAAAGCAAGCCAAGGTCTACGAAAACGTAGAATGACGACGTCGGATATGCAAAGCGCACGTTGGTCATCGCTTGGAGGCGCTTAGCGATGTACTGACGCTTCAAGTCCAGCCCGTGCAAGTTTTCAGCAATACGAATTTCGCCCTTTTCAATCGCCTCCAGCTCCATCTTCATGGCCTCGATGGCCATCACTTGACCCACACTGTTTGCACAGGATGTCAGCTGTCCTTGCATCAAGTAGCAAGGCTCAATAAAGTGCGAAGGACCAGCCATGTAGCCAATTCGCAGACCAGTCATAGCGTACGCCTTGGAGAACCCATTGATCAACACCGTGCGCTCATACATTCCGGGGATCGTAGCAAAGCTCTTGCAAACTCGCTTAGAAGCGGCTTCGTCCTGGTACACAAGTTGCTCGTAGATTTCGTCCGAGATGACGATAACATGACGGAACTGAGGCTTACGCAGAACTGCAGCAATCTGCTCGAGTTGCTCGGGACTGTGAAGAGTACCAGCAGGGTTACTCGGGTTACATAGGATGAGAATTCTGATCTCAGGGTTCGCAGTCAATGTCTCCTCGAGCTTTACCGGGTTAATCAGGTAGTTTTCTTCCAGAGTGTTGCGTAGTTGAACCATCTGCGTTTTGACCTGAGCGAGGATACCTTCGTAGCTCCCCCAGTACGGCGACGGCAGCAAGACCTTGTCGCCTGGACGCAGGATGGCAAGAATGACATTGTATAGAGCCTGCTGAGCACCACCACACACCTGGACCTCCTTGGGGTCATAGGTCACACCCTTTGCAACTTTAAGGTACTTCGCAATGATCTCACGCAAGTCAGCCATGCCGCGCATATCGCAGTACTTGGTCTTGCCCTCTTGAATCGCTCGGATTCCAGCGTCCAGGACACGCTTGGGCGGCTGGAAGTCAGGCTCGCCCACACACAGCGAGTAGACAGACTTTCCCTCGGCTTCCATCTGCTTCGTCACGCCAAATACTGCGAGAGTCTTAGCAATTTTTGTGGTATCAAACACTGGGCTCAGGGGATACTTCTGTGCCATGGTTAACTCCTGTGTCGAAGCGTTAGGAGCACCGTTTGTCGCTTCCAATGCACCGCTGGCGTAGCATCCAAGCACGCGGACGTACGAGCACATGGATCTCAAACTTGCGATGGCTTCGACAACCTTTGTGTCACTCTGACGAGCCTTCAGATCCACGTAGAAGATGAACTCAGCCTTGCCAGCACTCGGATGCGCGCTACTCCATGGACGACTCTCGACTTTGGTCAGGTCGATTTCGCGCGACGCAAACATGCCCAACGCACGGTACAACTGGCCATGAGCATTGCCCGATGCAAATGCGAATGCAAGCGACGTCTTGCACGCTGCAGCCTTAAGTGAAGGCTCCACAGACGTCTTGGCTACCGCCCAGAACCTGGTCGGACCCGCAGATTCGCCCACAACCTCCAGGTCGTACTTGAGCAGGAGATCATACGTCTCATAGCAACTACCGCGTGTTGCTGTCTCCACAGGAACAACAGCAAGCTCTGCGTCGTCTTTCTTCACGGCAGCAATGGCGGCCTCGATGGTCGCAAACCCGAGGGTCTTGAACTCGTTTACGGTACTTAGCATCTCGGTCACGGCATCATTTGCGCCAGAGAAATCGGCATTTTCAACGTGTGCCACTCGGGTCGACGTTCCTACTGCCATACTCCGGAGTATTTAACTGCTGAACTTGATGGTGCTAAAGCGAATTCCGGAATGAAAGACTGTGCAGTGCATCATGGCGAGCATCGAATCAGCTGAAGATAGGTACAGCGACGTCATTGGCCTCTGATTGGCTGACGAACGTTTCCGAAAAGCCATACGTAAGTCGTCAAAACCAAACCGACAGATTGGATGACCAGGATTACCCAGATATTAAGATTAGATGACAAAAAGAGCTGCAAGCCACCACCGCCACACGAACGCTTCCACTGTCGTTCGTGTGGCGGTGGTGGCTTGCAGCTCTTCAAGATAACATTTTACTAGGATTATTGTTGCAGGAAGATTATTATTAATTACCGGTACTGAACAAACTGTAAAGTACGGTATCCCTTTCAAACCTCTATGGTATTGGGGTTAACCACGTGCTTTTGTTATCTACCCTACCCAGCGAGAGAGCTGATGATGAAGGTATATGTATCCTTGTATCATTTTTTAAAGAAGGCTTTTGAGACAGAACTCCGCTTGGTTGGGTTAAAATAAACGAGTTCATCTACTTCCTAGTAAGCTTCACAAAAGTAGGCTCCAATGCAATGACAATAAAGGACAAAAAAGAGGACCAAAAGCTACAGTACTTACAGTAATTAGTCTTCGTTCGAAATTAGTCTATCTTCATAATTAGTCTATGGAAGACTAATTAATGATCTGTAGAAACCACGAAGTTCAAAATTAGTCTTCGCTATAGTGTTCAAAATAGTCTATGCTGGGCACGTCTTGGCGAAGTGGTTTGGTTTCTGCCCATCAATTCCCATGACCTGAGTTCGAGTCCCCGCGCGTGATGATTAGCCGGCAAATCTGTCGAGGCCCTAAGCGTCGAAGAGACAGTTCTTTCTTTCTCTCGTACATGTATTGGGTGGAAAAGCGCCGCTAAATGAGCAGGTGGTTTTGCCTATACCCTTTTACTTGTACACCCATTTCTTTCTTTCTTTGTACCTAATACTTTTTGTTTTGTACTAAGTTCTTTCTATTTGTGTCCATTGTTCAGCTTATTTTCTCATATTCTTTCTTCTGGTTCAATTCCGCTCTTCTATCCGCCTAATTCTTCATGCTTAGAAAATATGAAAAGTTTTCTATACCAATTCAAGTACAACCAACAAAGCGTGCTGCCGTAAGAACCTAGCCATTTCTCAATAATCTGCACAAGGAAGAGTTTGCAATGAATTCCTCTGACACGTCCCCGTGTGGTGGTTGCTGCGAGAACGTTGGCAGCGTGCATCAATGTCCCGGATGTAAACGATCAATGCATCCCTTTTGTGGGAGCCCCGTCGGGAACGAAGGTTTTGCTAATTGCATTCGGTGTCCTGACTGCTCAAGTAAACTTCTGCTCTCCAGGACAGCTCTGTCAGATATTACGAAGAACCGTGCTGCACCCCACGAGGTGCGCCTCACGTCAAGCTCGCCAATAATTGCAGCCTTCGCAAGAGCAGAATCTCATGTTCAGGCTGATTCAAACAAGGCTCGTCACAGCAACGTCAGAACGACGCAATCGCCACCACCAGAAACACAGCTACAAAGTTCAACTTCGATGACAGCAGTGGTACGAGCTGTCATCTCGCCTGGGCGTAGTTCAGGCTTGTGCACGTCGTCTTCAGCTCAAGTCGCCTCGACGATCGCTCAACGAAAGAAGGTGCTCCGATGGATGGTGAAAGCAGAGCAGTTACACGGCGACGTTAAGCTATTTCCCAAAGCCGTTGACCATTTCCCGTCAATATTCAAGTCTAGAACGCGGAGTGCGAACATTGCTAAGGCTGCCGATTGGTGGCGGAAGCGAACGAGGTTCCTCGAAGCTGCTCGTGGGTCGACAGCATTGTCAGGACGGAGATCCGGTGGTCGTGTGCGAATAAGCCGCAGGACTAGTAGAGGAAGGGTTCGGCGTTTGAGCCCGTGGGTATTACTGTATCCTGTCCTTCTATCTGAATTTGACCGACTACGGAAAGCAGGGTTGAAGTTTGACGCGCCCTTACTCCGCCAAATTGCGATCCGCCAGTTTCAAGTCCCTGGAGCAGAGTTTACAGAGACGTCGGTGGACAAGCAAGGAATACCTCTCTCCTTTAAAGTCACGTCAAGGTGGATACAGGTTTTCATGGAGAAGCATCGAATCGTGCTCCAAACGCACACAGGGAAGAGACAAGTTAGCCCCGAGAAACAGACCCAAATTGAGCGTGAAGTTGCAGCTCATCTTGGTCAACTGAAGCGGGACTTTACAAAAGGCACACTGAATGAGTGTGCAGTTGAAAACATTGATGAGACCCACTTCATGATCGATTTCGACAATGGCAAGACGCTTGGATTTGCTGGCGAAAAAACGATCAAGTATGCAGAAGTAGTATCTGGGGGTGAGGGCATGACAATGGTTGTGCGCATTTCGGGGGGTCCAAGTGGATAAATCCACCCGCCAATGATGATACTGACGAATGCTGATAGGAGTTATCCTATAAGAGGTGTCGAGGACAACGTTACCGGGGCATGCTATCGAACAGGACCGAAGGGGTGGATAGATGAGCTCAAAAGACTTAGCGCAAGATTGCGTTATTTACCAGCTAATGCGACAGATCTATGTCAGCCAGCTGACTCGTTTGTCATTGCAAAAGCTAAGGATGTGTGGTCTCGAATGTGGAACGAGAAGAAGATCGAGCTAATCGAAGATAAGCAGTGGCAAAATAAGATGCGAAAGAATGGCAGCTACTCGGGTAAGCTAAAGAGCCCCGGCAAACGTTTTTTCCTTGAGTTAGCGGCTGCAGCAGTTCGTGAAGTAAGCCATAAGAGAGACAACAACGGTATCAACTACGCGCGCAAGGTGATGATGCGCTGTGGTTTGTCATTAGGTGTTGATGGGACGTGGACAACATCACAACTTTTTTCTCACTTACAGGAAATCATTAGGAAGTATCCACAAGAGTTTGCAGATGGGAACTCAAACTCTATTGACGTATCAGCAACGTTTCAGTTCATGAAGCAGAAAAAGATGCCGTCTCGGTCGATAGTGATACCACTACTGTGGTCGAAGAAGCAGTTGTCTAAGATGTTTAGTGATACATTTGCCCATATTAAATCATGCTGTTGTATGCTAAGACTGGCTAATTTCGAGTTCATAATTAGTCTATATTCAAAAATAGTCTGTGTGTAACGGGCCAGGTATTTACTCCGTTACTTGCTTACACTATAGTGTTGAGGAAGCTCGCAATAGGACGACTGAGTCTTAGGTTTAAGGAAAAATCAACTCTGGCTTTATTTTAGGACCAAGGCCACAGCCCTGGCCACTCAAATACACGTCATAGTCCAATTGGCTAATAATGGGTCTGGCTCCCCATATATCAGCCAATGGCATGACAGCATTTCAGCACACGCTAGTCGTGTGCTGATGCACCTACTTATGTAAAGAAATCTACCTACTTATGTAATGGAGGGGCCCATTACATTACCCCCTCTTAAAGTTGCACTAACGCAACATAAGCAGTGGGCGAAGAACTGCGTGAGGATGGCGAACGGGGGCTTGGCTAACGGGCGGAGCGAAACAGAGACGGAGACATCTCCTGCGAAGCGCAGGAGCGACACAACTCGACTTGCGGAGAAGACGACAAGCAGCACGATGGATCAGCAGCGGACGGGAACACCGACGACGGCGAAGTCGTCGACCGCAGCGGCACGGGGCACGCGCGTGCTAGACGACCAGCTCCGGGCATGGGCTCTCTACGATATATCCGGAGCGCGGGCTCCGGACACGCTGGACACGATGAAGGATCACTTCCAGCGCTTCCGTGGACTGCGGCAGAAGCCTGTCGAAGGTGTCGCATATGGCGCATTGCAGGAGTCGTGGTGCGCCTTCATCCGGCGTTGGAACCGGACGCAGGAAGAAGGGGAGAGCTTCGTCGGCTGGCTGGTGTACCGCGAGGAGATCGTCAAGGAGCACTCGTTCACGGAACTCCGTGAGCGCGTCTGCACCAGCGCATGGGAGGACATGCGCCGCATCTGCTACGTGAGGGTCGCTGAAGGTTGTGGTACTTGTACTGGATCGCGTCCGACTGTCGAGGAGTGGAGAAGTCACATTGCCGAGTATCCGCTCGGTGAACAAGAACACGGGGGGATCGAGAAGTATCGTCGCTCGCTGGCCGAGAACGTGCGCGCCTCTAGTCGCGCCGGCTCACGCCGACGCTCTGCACGTGAAGATTCTTGACATCGGACTCGGTCTCGTTCGCGTGGTCGTCCAAGTCGTCGTTCTCGATCACGTACGCGTGGTCGCTCAAATCGCAGGACTCGGTCCCGTTCACGTAGTCGCTAAGTCATCGATCTCGATCACGTTCGCGTGATCGCATGAGTCGTTCTCCTCGTGTGAGCTGGCATGCGACACATGGTGGTTCGCAGCGAGATTGGACTCATACGGCAGGACCACATTCGGAACGTCACGAAGGAAATTGGCACGAGGCTCCCACGTATCCTCGTCGGGAGGAAACCCGAGCCATCGTACCCGATAGCGACGGTCGGCCGGAACATCGTGGGCTCGCCCACGATGACGTTTGGGAGCGCGAAGTGGATCTTCGTGGGCAACGATGTGCTCAACAATCCAGCGGGTATCTCCGGCAGCGTCAACAACAGGAGGAGGGCCGTCGCGTCGATAGCACTCGCGTTCTGGCTGCCCAGAACGAGAACGACTTGCTGAACCGCTACTGGGATGCCCAGCAGGAGTTGGATGAGGCTCTCGATCAGACTGCCCGGTCCACCGGGGAGAGTGCGCAGCTGCGTCCGTCGAACCGAGAGATCCTTGCTCGGTTGCAGATGCTGGAGAGGTCGGTTCACGGTCGTTTACAAACGGGGACACAGCCTCGGGATCCGACTCCTGGTGTGGATGGCTCGCCGCGCCCGTCGAGAAGGTCGCTCGACGCATGCTCCGGCTCAGTAGACTGAGACGACTCTGGAATCGTAGCGGGGTGATACTTCTTGAGTCGTCCGACGTAAAACGTCGGATGCAGACGTAGTGACGTAGGAATGTCAAGCGTGTAAGCATCACCAATGGTCTTGATTACCGTAAACGGCCCAATAAAGCGCGGCGCGAGTTTGTTCGCGCCGAGGTTGGTAGCCGCAGAGTTTCTGATATCTTCGGTCGACAGGAGCACGCGTTCGCCTGTCGTAAACGTGGCCGTGTTCTTGCGGCCAGTCTTATCGGCGTTCTCCTTCTGCTTGTCCACTGCATCCTGCAGTGCGTCTCGAACATAGCGGGTGACCGCTTGGGGCTGTAGTACGAAGTCGGAGACGACTGCGGAGTCGATTGGTCGCGCCGCATGCTTCGGCGCGTAGTTAGCCGGCGCGAGTGGGCTCGATGCGGAGCGTGTCACTGCGTTGACCAACGTGGGAACAGGGGATACACTCGAGATATCATTAGCAACCGGTGTATGTACCGGTTGACCCAGTACCGGTGTTGCCGCCAGAGACATCGCAGATGGAGTAGACGGCTTGTCGGCAGCTTCTTCCCCACCCAAATTGGAGACACACGGCGCTGTGGGATGGCCCACGGCGAGGAGAGCAGGGACACGCGGGTGTCGTGCGTTGTTAATGAAGAAGGGCGTCAGGCCAGTCGACGCGTGTACCGCGTTGTTCAGCGCGAACTCGGCCAGAGGCAGAAATGAGCTCCAGCTGGAGAACGACGTCGCGTAGCTTCGAAGAACGTCTTCGAGGACGCGATTTACGCGCTCCGTCTGGCCATCCGTTTCCGGATGGGCTGCTGTGGACATCAACAGCTTCGAACCCAGTAGCTCGAAGAGCTTCGACCAGAAGGCCGACGTGAAGCGCGGGTCGCGGTCGGAGACGATGGATTCAGGAAGGCCATGATGGCGGAAGACTGCATCGATGAAGTGCACCGCGGTATCTGCCGCGGTGATCGAATCCGACACTGGAATCTGGTGGACCATCTTGCTGAAGCAGTCTACGAACACTAAGACACCTGAACGTCCTTTAGCATCGGGTGGGAGCCCGAAGATGAAGTCCATCGACACCGAGCGCCAGGCCTCGGCGGCCACTGGTAGAGGACGTAAGGGAGCCTGCGAAGACGAGGCAGGTTTCACGCGCTGGCAGGTCTCGCAGGTGCGCACCCACTTACGCGCCCATTTATACAGGTGGGGCCAATAAAAGTCGCGTGACACAGCGGCAAACGTCTTCTCGCGACCGAGATGAGCGCCCAGCGGAGCATCGTGAAACTCATGGATAATCCGTGAGCGCAGATCGGGGTCGTTAGGGACAATGACACGTGGGGCATCGAAGTTGTCGATACTGTACGTCAGCAGCTCGTCCTTGAGACGATATCGGTGGATTTTGTTTCGTACAGAGCGGGAAAGGGCTCCCAGTGCGTCGGCGCTGGGAGAGCGGAGACGCTCCAGGATATTGGAGTACATCGAGTCATGCTCGTAAGCAGATCGGATCTCGTCGCGAAGTGGCATTAACGGGAAAACGCTCGTCAGGTTGACTCCGGACGCCTCGCACGTGGCACACTCGTCTACATCGTCTTCATCCAGCGAAGCTTGTCGACCCAATGCGCCGCGTGGGTCGTAGTCGGGACGCCGAGACAAAGCGTCGGCGAGAATGTTGTTCTTGCCGGGCTTGTAATGGACAGCGAAGTTGTACTCAGAGAAGAACGAGAGCCAGCGGGCCATCCGCTGGGAGAGATGATACCTTCGCGGTGTACACCGCGAAGGTATCATCACCCAACAAGTACACTCTGAACTTGATCAGAGCGTAGCGCATCGCAAGGGGCTCCTTGTCGTGAACAGGGTAGTTGCGCTCCGCCGGCTTCATCTGCCTGGACTTGTAGCTTACGACACGTTCTCGACTTTCATCATCGAATTGCATCAGCGCACAGCCGATGGCGAAATCGCTCGCGTCGCAGACGACGTGAAAAGGCTTCGAGTCATCCGGGAGCGCGAGGATTGGGGCCTCGGCGAGACTCTTCTTCATCGAGTCGAAGGCGGCTTGATGTGCGGAAGTCCACGACCACGACACATCTTTCTTCAACAACGAAGAGAGCGGCTGGATCAATCCGGCGTAATTCTTCGTGTACTTGTGGAGATAATTTGTGAGACCCAGCCACTGACGCAATTCAGTGGGATTCTGTGGCGTAGGCCACGCACATATCGTCTCGGGGTCGGCGCGGACGCCGTTCTTGCTCACAAAGCAGCCAAGCACCGGAATCTCCGGCGCGCAGAATATGCACTTCTTCAAGTTGGCATTCAGCTTGTTTTCGCGCATCACTTGGAAGACTTGCCTCAGATGCTTCAAGTGGACTTCAAGCGCGCTGAGACCTCCCTCAGCGCGACTGTGTACGAAGATGTCGTCGAAGTAACTCGGTGCGAAATCGCGGAGCGGGCGCAGCACATGATATACCATGCGATTGAACGTGGCGGGAGCATTCTTCAAGCCTTGTGGCATAACAAGCCACTCCCAGAGCATACCACCGGGAGTGCTTACCGCTGTGAGCGGTATGTCGCTCAGCCTCATGAGGATTTGGTAGAACCCATCGGTCAAGTCGATGGCGCTGAAGACCTCACTACCCGACATTGCGTCGAGCACCATGTCCTTCCGAGGAATCGGCGTCTGGGCAGGGATGGTAGCGTCGTTCAGCTTGTTGAAGGCATGGACGATGTGCCATCTACCCGTGGCTTTCTTCACACAGAAGGTGGGACTGGAGTGCGGTGATGTGCTCTCACGCACAGGACCCGCCTTGCGGCGGCTCTCGAAGAAGTCATCGATAGCTTGGACCTGGTCTCGCGGGAGCGGCTACTGCCGAGTCACACAATACTTCGAGCCGGGCACGAGATCGATCTCGTGGCGAATTCCTCGGTCAGCTGGTAGCTCAGCTGGTTTCTTATACGGAAAGACATCTTCATATTCGCGGGCGGACTCGTAGACTGGATTGCCGGATTCGCGTAGCGCTCCCCAAGACTGCGCTGCGAATCGCTCCTCGCGGGCCGACTTCGGTTCAGCGCTCTTTGGACGAGAGACGTCGTCACTGACTGCATTCACGTCGAGCGACGCCGAATCGGCGTCGGTGATCAGGCAAACCTGTTCGATTTCATCGGCCTTGAGGCCGCGAAGAAAGTTCTTCCGGGAGAGACCTGGAAGTCGAGTGATCGACCCTGCCTCGCCAGGCGGGTTTGCAAGCTCGAGTGTTCGTCGGCGGCCGGAGGTACCTGCCACATACTCAAGCACGCAGACCGACTCCGTCGATGAGCTATCACTTGGTACGGGCTCTCGGCGAGGTTTCAGCCGACGCCGCTTCGACTTCCTCTTTCGCCGCCTCGAGGATGATGAGTCGCTCTTGCTGGACGAGATGTCACCCCCCTCTAGCGGGAGCCCCTGCTCGACCGCGGTAGTGTTCAGCGGGAGCGCCAACTGCTCGACCACCGGCTCAATTGACGGGAGCCCCTGCTCGACCGCCAGTTGGTCTTCATCCCCGCGTCGCCGCGGGGATTCGTCAGTTAACAGCACTGCGCAAGCCGTGCAGAGAGGGCCATCGCTCACTCTGTGCACAACGTGCGTCGTGGATGACCGGCCACGACGGTGACGTGAGGCCAATCCTTCTGGGCGACCAGAAGGTGCGTGAACACCTCGCTCACATCATAATCACTGCGACGCATGACCGATCGGGCCAGCCAGTCGATCTCTGGTTGATAGCGCGTCAACCACGGCATACCCAGGATGCAGTCAAACGCGTAATTCATCTCAATGACGAGGAAGTCGTCGTTGCTTCGGAAACCGTCGAACGTATACGGAAGTGTAGTCTCGCGCCGCGCGACGCGACGTGATTTCCCATCGGCCAACTTGACAGCGACCTCCCCTCTACCTTTGCGGACAGTGATGTCCGATGGTAGTACCGACAAGCGCGACGCGCGGAAGAAGTTGTTGGTCGCTCCTGAATCAAGGAGCGCTCGCAGTGGTCGCCGGGCACCGGCGACATGAAAACTGACAATGATCAATCTTGAATCGCTCGGCGTGGTGGTGGCATGAAAGTGTGCATGCAGCACAGGAGGGCTAGGAGGTTGGGTTGCCACCGGGGGACCCGGACCTCCATTCCAGCCAGTAGGGCGCCCCGCACCTACTGACCCTGACCGTTTTTTGGCTGGTCAGAACTCTCGGGCTCGGCATCGACATGCGCAAGCACTGGAGCTGGCGCGCGGCACTCTGCCGCGCGATGTCCTTTCGGCAGCGGAAGCAGGTGAGAGAACGACTGTTCCGAACACCGCTCCGACGCGCTACATGACGCTGGCGATTGCTCGTCGCATCGATAGCGTCGATGTCCATGGGCTCGGTCGCAGAATCCCGAGCTGAAGCAGGTAGCGCGTGAGCGTATGACGTCGCATCCACGTAATCCTCGCGTAGGGCGAGGGCGAATGCCTCTTCGAGCGTAGAGGGGTCCGATCTTGGAAGACAGTAGCGCGTCATGCCTTCGCGCATACCATACACGAACACATGAACCTGAGAGGCCATATCGATCGGCTTAGACACGATACACGACGCGAGGTGTCGTGTCTTCTGGACGTAGTCGCGCATAGTCATCGTGCCTTGCCGAAGGGCGAAAAAGTCTGCCCGAATTCGGGATTCATCTTGCGGCGGCTCGAACGCGAGCCGAAGGTCACTCTGGAGGGTATCCAGAGTGGGGAAGACGTTGGGATCGACAACCAACTTGCCGAGAGCCCATTCCTTGGCTTTCCCAGACAGCCGCGAGAGGAGGGAATGGACCTTCGCGGAAGGCGCCTCGATCAACCTCGAGGCGATGGCGATGGCGATCTCTCGAAACCAGCGATTCAGCGGAAGTCGATCTTCTCCGGCACCGGAGTAGGTGGACGTCTCTAGCTTCACGACATCATTCGTGGAGATACGCGAGGGAGTTGACACTCGCCGATTCGCATCGGCGAGCTCGCGTTCCATGAATTCTTGTACCGCAACGCGCTGCTCGTCGGGCGTCGCTGAGCGCAGCAGCGACGTGACGACGGCTTCTCCGGACACCGCCGCGAGGCGGTGGAGAGCTTCCCACTCGATCCGAGTGAGATGGAGGAAAGCAGCGTGGTCGAGGTCTTGGCTCATGTCGAACTTGGTCGTTGGAAGGACTACAAAGTGCTACCAGGTGAAACGGGCCAGGTATTAACTCCGTTACTTGCTTGCACTATAGTGTTGAGGATGCTCGCAATAGGACGACTGAGTCTTAGGTTTAAGGAAAAATCAATTCTGACTTTAGTTTAGGACCAAGGCCACAGCCCTGGCCACTCAAATACACGTCATAGTCCAATTGGCTAATAATGGGTCTGGCTCCCCATATATCAGCCAATGACATGACAGCATTTCAGCACACGCTAGTCGTGTGCTGATGCACCTACTTATGTAAAGAAATCTACCTACTTATGTAGTGGAGGGGCCCATTACACTGTGTGTCTTGAGTAGTGACTAAATATTGTGAGCTCCGAAAAATAGAGTGTTCGTATTTAGTCTAGTGCAGACTAATTACTGTAAGTACTGTAGCGCCTTGGCTTGGTAGCAATACCATCATTTACACGGTCTTCCTTTTATGGACATAAAGCCCTTTACGACTTCTATCCCGGTATGCTCATCATGATGTCTACCGTTTTGCGAGATTGGACGCTCATGTGTACCATTAATAACAAATCATTTCTTTGTTTTGTCCTTTATCCTAGACCAGAAATCACAGTTTAACCTGAGTTCAATAGCCTATCTGAAGAAATATGTGTTTTTTATATCAGACATTTCGCACTTAAGTTGGAGCGCATCACCCTCCATACAAACCCTGAGTCTTATTTGTTTTTGCCCTTTTCACTGATTCAAGGACACCTCTCCTCGTCCCTCGAGCTGTTGTCATCGCTTAAGATCTCATTAATGTATTTGTTTGTTTGTTTTTAAGGGATTGTGGAAACCATACTTTACCAAAGTCTAGGGATTACTACCGATAAGATGGTCTGTAAATCTATTACAGTTGAAGTAAGGGTTCATTCTTCAATTGGATCGCTTGCGCACCACTACTCAGGTATATAAAAGTAAAATGCAAAAAATCACGAGCAAGTCCTGACCTGAGGACCTGGTATCTGGATGTACAGGTGGGTTTTGACTTAATATCTGCACGTACCAGCACTTACAGTAGGTCATGACCTAAATACGGCGTGTTCAGTGGAAGATTCGTCACAAAAATTGTGGTTAGGCTTCCTTCTTTGCCGACAGATCAAGCAGTAGCAAACACGGCATGGCAAGCTGCCATGTGGACGCAGCGCGGAATACGATCTTGAGGCTGACTTTAGAGGCCTATCAGAACTACAAACAAGGCGTGCATGTGGTGGCATGCAACGGTGCGGCAGCGTCCTTCTCCAACGCCACGACAGAAGATCCTCCTCGGCCACCGCCACGCCCAGATTCACGACTTCGACGCAAGCTCTGGCGCTACAGATCCAACCCCAAACAGCGCCGGTAAGAACACCGCCCGCATCTGAGATGGCCACTACCATGACTAAGGCACCGACGAGCACTGCGTGTACTGATACCACAGCACCACCGGTGTCATCACCGGCGTTAAGGGTACCCCAGACACGGACGTCTAGACGACTTCGAGCGCTAAGTGGATTCTATCACTGCTGTGGTGCTCGGTCGCGCAACGGTCACTGTTGCTGCAAGACCATCACGCACTTGTACCCCAGCCCAGACGGCGGATTACGGTTTTAGTGCAAACCCATACGTCCGCCGTGATACACAGCGTCGTTTTGCTAACTCCGATGTATCAGCTTCTGTCATGGCTACATTACGATCTAAATTTTCCGAAGCAAGTTGCTGATCTAAACTCAAGATCAATTATGGCCCACGTCAAGACAAGCATTGTACTTTGTTCAAACCAAAAAGAAACTTATTCTTATCGTCGCGATCATTATTGCGTAGCCATTTCGAAAATGCGTCGATACTTCTCCGACCACGTTCAGCATCAGCATTTTCGATGGAGGATTGGACAGACCGCCCGCTTCGCACAAAACGTTGGACGTACTTGATGATCAACAAGCGTCTCAAATAGGACTTTGATTCTTTTACAGAGGATCGCCACTTTGTTCCGTACGTGCGCTCTAGCGTTTCAATAGAACAATCATTCGTGCCATTCAGCCCATGACTTGCGTACTGCCGTTGATACACCACGACTCGTGGTATATTGAACAGGGTGACAGACCGACGATGACACTTGCTGCTGAGTAAGTTTTGGATTGATGCTGAATGTACCTCACGTACCAAGGTATCACTGTTCAGTGTTGCACTGCTATTAGGAAGCGGCATTAACCGGAAGGCTACCTCGCCATGAAGAAATGAGGTGAGCTGTCCTTGCATCTGCTGCACTTGCTTCATTGCATCTCGATGCATTGCTTCTACTTTATCCATGACTACTGCTTGTTGGGTTCTAATTTGCTCAGAGAGGTGAGGCAAGGCTAATTGAAGCTGCGACTCGATGAGGTCCTGAGCTGACTGGATGGCAGCCAAAAGTTGAGTTCGATACTGCTGAAAATGTTCACCAAATAACTGATGTTGCTTTCTTTTAGTAGGAAGGTTCTGAAACAGTACTGCTGCGTCTTGAATCAGTCCAACGCGTAAATACTTCAGTAATTCAATGAATCTTTGAGCAGCCAAGTTCTGCTCCAATTCTCCAGAAAGTATTCCAGATTTAAATGTGTGCAGACCCGGAAAATATTTAGCAGCCGCTCTTCAGGAGGATCGACTGTTGCGCGTGACATATAGTAAAAACGAGCTTGTGCAGGATGGCCAGATAGAGCACGGATGGATTCACGGGCCAAAGGAACCGAGTAGACGGCTTCCACTGTATCCATTTCACCATCGTCCATGTCGTCGCGTTTGTGAGCCATCGCTATCAGCGCTTTCTAGTCACCATACGCCCTGTTGTCTGTTGATGTGTCTTTTCTTGTTGAATGTCAACCCTTGTAGATTGAAAACAGTAATCTATGCTGATGTGCAGAGTGATATCCTGCAAATAAAGCTATCGATTGAGATCTCCCTGCAAAACCGTTTCTCCCTGGACAGCAACGAGCCATTGAATGCACACCATTCAGCACAAAGACGTGCCCATTCAATTTTTTACTCCTCGCTAACGTCGCTATCAACCTCTACACGGCGCTTTTTCACAAAGCTAATCTTGTGCTGCAGCGCTGCTGGGATCGCAGTACTTTGTTTAAATTCGACACCACGGATCTCTGTGCCACATTCTCTTCGTCAGCATTAGCTTTGCCGCTGTAGATCTCTAGTCTAAACCAAACAAACAGAATATAATCAGTTTTGCCCAGATTAAAGTACGTATCATCCGGAATACATAACGAATGATCCGTAATAAAAGAAAGCGCACCGTGAACAAAAGGGGTTAATCACCTACAGAAACTATGTATTTACAAATTTCCAGTCAGCCAAAATGACACATGTTTTATTGTATATAGGTTTTTGTATTGGGGCGATGGTGGCCGTAAATTGTGTCCAGCTTGACAAATCTCTTTTTTGTATGGGAGCCTCCCAAAAAAGTGCAAGAGCGTTAGCACATCCTTGCTATTTTGAAGCATCTTTTGCAACTTGTGTGAAAACCGCACAGTCAAATAATAAAAATTGACTGAGTTATGGGCACTCGACGAGGTGGCCGTATAATTGTGTCCAGGAGTGTGTAATAGACACCTTGTGCAGTTGAAACGAGACTGTGATATGGAGCTGTGAAACCTTTCCTCCTTCGGTGATCACTATATATGGGGCAAGTAGACTTGATTAGCTCTTCAGAGTTAGGCTCCATGGCCTTCCATATCTAAGTCCCACCACGGGACAAAACCTTATAAAGGGTAAAAACCCGACCTAGAAGGACTTCTACTTATGATGCTAATCAAGGCTTTCGGAAGACAAGAAAAAAAATCTTCTGGCAGCCAGGATGCGTCTTCGTGGAGCAGTGTGCTCTGTTGGTGCTGATGCTCTGAGCTTGGGCGCGCTGGAGCTTGAGCTCTGGCGTGTCAAACGGTGAATGGCCGGGAGAATTTTTCGCTCTCTTCCGGCTCGGAAACTCACGGTTCAGACCGGCTCCGCTCGTACTTAGCTGAACACTTTCTCGGCTGTGGGTAGATGTCCACTGCGATTTGACTAGAAGGAAAAGCACGTTAGAACCGTACTCACAGTGACATCGGGTGACAGTAAACAACTGGCTATGATCAGTTCGAAAAACGCGATGCCAGGTCAAGACAGCGACGCCCATGCGACGGATCATGCAGAGTGTACGGAGACTAGCGGAGGCAAGTCGAAGCGGAAAAAAGCATTTCGCTTCCTACCCTCCAGTGACATTCTCCTCCTCAAAGAGATCGTGAAGTACCTGCTGGACACGGAGAAACGCTTACTGCGTGGGATCACGTAGCTAGTGGCGTAAAAGAAGTTTTATCGAT
The DNA here is from genome assembly GCA_011320135.1 of Phytophthora betacei. Classification (NCBI taxonomy): domain Eukaryota; phylum Oomycota; class Peronosporomycetes; order Peronosporales; family Peronosporaceae; genus Phytophthora; species Phytophthora betacei. The sequence goes on from JAANHX010000010.1 coordinate 175,261, forward strand.
ATGCACAGCTGATGGAAAAGCATGCCGCCGCCGATTCAATGCCTTGCTGGATGCCTTTCGCCGAGATGAGATGGAGTCACTTTGAGCCTCAGGTACAACTGAAGACTTCACCGAGCGAGAGCAGCTCCTGACGGACATTGCATCACTGGTACGCTTATGTTGTATGTGCTGTAAGGATATTCTTATCTTTTTGACTTGCGATGTTCAGTATGACGCATATATACAAGTGAAGGCGGACAAGACGGATAAAGACAATTGAGAAGCAGAGCGGCGCGAAGCCGCTGCTGTAGAAGTAGTTCGAGACGCCATGTCAGGGCTGCATCGATCCCGTTTGAGCGACTCGGAGAGCGAGACATTTTCAACCCCAGTGTTCAAGCGTGCAAAACGAACCAACGCTGAGCTAAAAGCGAACTATCTAGATACGAAGACTGCCATGCAGAGCAGTCGATCTGATCAAAAGAAACAGCAGCTAGAATTAGAAGTACGCCGTCTTGCACTTGAAGAGCATCGACTGAAGGTAGATCGCGAGCGTAACGATAAGCTGATGGAAGTGATGACGGCGCAGATGCGTATGATGGCAGGACTCATGGAGACAATCACTAACGTAAAGAAGTAAGAACAAAATTGATGTTTGTTAGCTGTATAAGTACTCACGTACGCTAGGAGGTGGAAGACAAAAAAACGTTGAGGTTTGACATCCATATAAGCAAGTATGTACGTTCGCTAACAGTGCCCCCATAACATACATTTTACCCAGTCTCTACAAACGAAGCTTTTGGCTCTTGGCGTAGTCCAAGAACGCCCAGTACTTTGCCGAAGTCCCACTCCACACATACACGAACCTTGCTCATTCTCTTGTTGAACTCTTGTTGGTCGTTGCTCAGCGATGCACCTTTAAAGGGTGCAAAAATATGGTCTTGTTGCCCGTATGCTGGGTCACCGTAGAAGTCGTAGTGCTTGCTGTCAAAAGTTAGATACGGAGATGCAGCCTCTAGTAGCTGGCTTGCTGCAGTATAAATGAGTCGTAGCGAGTACCGAGAAATGGCCCACTGAGATGGATGATAATGCCATCAGGAGCAGCTACCGATTGGTACTTAAGTGCATGTTTTCTCTAAGCATTAACGACAAAGTTAGAATGTTGCTACATGCATTTACTGCTCCGCGCTAGTGTACATTGACTGGTGCACGCTACTTACCTTGTTACCGTTGTACACGTACTTCTGGGATTTCTTTGGGCGACACATTCCTCGGACCGTGCCATCAATAAAACCAACACATGTTCTTAGCGATGCTCCCTTGTCGAAGATAGCTCTGGCATAGTTAGACAGTACATCGTTCGTAAGGCGGCGAGTGTCGAACAGAAAGAGATGCGCGAACGATCGGTAGAGAAATTCGAGCACTCCATTCGAAACCGATGAAATAGCGGTAGAATCGCGACCAAATAGATCTTCGAGGTCTCCGAGGCGTGCTGGATACGCATCCGCCGAAGAAAAATGCACAAAGCTTATAGAGCTGAGACTTGATACCGTTGTGGTGTCAGGAAAGGGTCTGGTAGCTTGAAATATCCGGCTAGAGCTATTATGTCGTCCTTCTTTAAACGAAAATCGTCTTTTAAACGGAAGCGGACGCGGGTTGTTCGAAATTGAGCCTGTCGGCTCAGCATTTGCTGCCACTGCGAATAAGAAGGGTGAGGAGCGCAAAATCCTCCTCGTCACTGCTGTCTATCGAATTGGCCACGGTTCAAAACTGAAAAATGACAGCTGCACACCGTTACAGTTACAAATCCACCTGTCTAATCTGATTGTGTAAATTGTTATTTTTCACTGTTCTTGCACAGCCTCTCTAATATAGTAAAAAGGTTTATTGTAAATCCACCACCTGTTATAAATAACAAATCCAGCAAAACTTGTCCAAAATCGCTGCAAAGCACAATTTTAATTTGTTTTTGTTTAAAAATATTTAAAAAAACTTAGCATGGCTTGGCCAGTGAAGGCGGAGAAGCGTATCGATTTGCTACCTACGCGTCTAGCCCCATGATTTTACGAAGTATAAGCGCATTCACATCGCTCTGCGTAGCGACTACTGTAATAAGTGACAAAGCATTTCAGCTAACTACACTCTGTAAGGCCGTGACTTGCTGCTCAGCTAAGCGAATGCCTTCTTTGCGCAGATAATTTACTATCACGCTTACTCGCATAACTTGTAGCTACGCAATTCGAACACGGTTTGAACAGACCAATCAGTTCATGAAGAGGAGTGTGAAACACGTGACAACGTACCCGCTCTACAAAGACGACGCGCTTTAACTCTGTCGAAATATTGGAAATATCAGTTTTGTGGTCATCGTCGATGATGTCAACCTCGCTCTTTTCAATTGAATCCAGCAAAGGTTCGAGGCGATCACGTAATAATTGCAGCATCTGACTGAAGGATTCGTTGCGCGCAAAGTTTTCCCACCGCTGAAGTTCGCCTGGTTGCACGACATAAGGCTTGCCAACCTCCTGTTTAGTTCTCAGAAGCGCCTCACGTCGCTTATACTCGAGATAACTCTTGTTGAATTGAGATCCGACCAAAGTAAGAGGCATGGCCGTGTAGCAGGCTCCGAAAATCATAGCGACAACAGCCACAAGTTTTCCCGAGCTCGTCACAGGCTCCATGTCACCGTAGCCGACAGTTGCCAAAGTTACGATAACAAACCAGAAAGCTGAAAAGAAGTCATCGAAGCTCGAGATTTCCCCTTTGAAATTCACAAGAAAGCGTTTACCAGGCAACGAACCGTCAAGTTCAGCCGGGAACGTCATGTTGTGCTCTCCAATGATACATTCTTGGCCGTAGAAACACTCCTGACCCTTCTCAAGCTCGAACATGATGAAAGACAGAATGGTAGTCACGACCATAAGCATAAAGTACGGGATCGTAAGTCTTGCGGACGTCTTCGAAATTGATTCCCATAGCACCTTTGTAACAGGAATACTCTGTTGGATTTTGAAGATACGGGACAAGCGAAGCAGACGCAGGAAGGTAAGGAATTCTTGAGAGGCTGGAGGAATGACGTATATGGGCGTGACGCCGCCGAAGAAGCGACGACCTTCAAACACGAAGAATGGGAAGAAAGACGCCATCTCGATGAACACGAGAGGGTTCTTGAAATAGGTACGGTAGCTTTCACACACGAACAGAGCGGCCGCGAACTCAAACAGGTACGTGAGAGTGAAAATGTACTCCATCGCCACATAGCCATTGCCAAACTCAAAGAATGTCACGTGCAGGTTGTCGCATTCCCACTTTTTGCACACGCTCAGACGTCTATCCTGTTTGATGAGGTTGTTATCTTGGCGAAAAGGTAAAATGCGATCAAGCTGGTCTCGGTACGAAGACTTGTTCAGGTTCAGAGTGTACAGAAGCACCTTATCTGATCCGTCACACGAGAGTCTGTCGTCCACTGTGCTACTGCCAAAGTTTCCTGGATATCCGTAGCAAGTTGAATCTTCGAGTTTCTCGGTCTCCGAGCAACCAAAGCGAAGTCTAGCGCTGGAATTGTCAACGGAAAAACAGCCAGGATCATTGCCATCGCTTCTGATATCCAGCACATTCTCACAGTAACGCTGAGCCCTGCGCTCGCATAAGTACGTCTGTTCGCCATACGTCTGTAGATCTGGCATGGTTTGGAACACGACGATGATCATACTGAATATGAGGCAGAACTTGACCCATCGGGAGATCGCACGAGCCAGGAATGAGGACTCTGGCTCCAGAATGGTAGTGCGTGCCCATTCTCGCCATGTGGGTGGCGCAGCGACCTCCTGAGACTCAGCCACGATCATATCACGGACCATTACCGCCAGTTCCTCACACTTGAGGAAACACAACTCAGTGGTTTGCTTCAGATCACCAGTAATGTCACGGAGGTGACCTAAATTGAACTCCTGGGACGTAGCTTCGGTCACAAGTGCCTGCGTGATGAGCGACGCCTCGCCTGTAAGCGCTGCTAGTCGTAAGTAAAGTTTGTTGGGTGCATTGTACTTGACGAGGATCTCGTGTTTCTGGTGAGCCCGATTGTCCCCTGTGGCAGCTGCTAGATCGATGTTAACGGGGGTAGCTACGTGGGTTCCTGCTTGAAGTTGCTGGAACTTCTTGACACTCTCTGCGTGCTGCTTCCAAGCGCGATCGAACTCTGTTCCGATAATAGCGAGAGGCATGGACAAGAAGAGCGTACCAGACATGATAATCATGACAGCGAAACAGCGGCTTGCCACGTTGCCTTTCGTCGGAGTGATGTCTCCGTATCCGATGGTGGCCACAGTGACCACTACAAAGTAGCCCGTGGTTAGTAGATCCGAGAAGCCTGGTTTATTGCGGTCGTAACTCGGATCCACCATGTACATGACAACAGAGAAGAAGAGCACAATTTCCGTGAAGAAAATCAGAGCTACGGAAATGGGGGCGACACTGGCGCGGATAGCTCGCAGCAGAATGTATGTTCCGGAGTGATTGCGTGCCAGTTTGAAGATACGAAGCAGTCGACATAGCCGCATGATGACGAAGCTCTTCTCCTTACCGAATATGAGGTCGGTGTAGAATGGGACGATGGCAGCGACATCGAACCAGTTGAAAAAGTCACGCAGAAATGGCTTCAGACGTCGTTCGGTGAGGTATTCATGTTCACGCCACAAGGATGGCCAGATGACGAGGCGAACGAGTAGTTCCGGGGTGAAAATGATGGTAAATACCAGATCTGCGTCATAGTAGCCGCTCTCATTGGGAAGTTTCGGGTACTCAGGCTCGGAGCTGTGGTGGTTCGGACCGTCCAGCGTTTGCAGGAATAGGATGAAGCAACTGGTGAAGGCTGCACATGCAATGAAGAAGCTGTAGAGCGACGCTCCGCGCGAAGAATTGGGGTCTACCATGAAGACGAAGATCTTTTCGAAGCGGCCGAGGGTCGTCGCGTGCTTGGTGACGCCCGTTCCAGTGCCTTTGATCATGGACTCAGCATAGAACGTCGAGTTCACCAGCTCGTCCAGCGATCCCTCCTGCGTGGCAAACGTCGGCGAGACCGCTGCGTAGAGAGGCATCGCTGCGGCTTCCGCAAGGTTTGGTAGTGGAGCTTTTAGCTTTTAAAAAAAAAGCAAAGTCTCCACTAATGATGGCGAAGCGGCTCCCATAACCGAGAAACCGCCAAAATGTGGACACCCAAGCCTTTGAGTGCATACCGATGGCGAATTATGTTCACTTGATGATGAGACTGTTGAAATATAGTGCCCCAGGGGCACTCCATTTAATGCCTCAGGGGGCTTTATAGCAGGGTGGGGCACAATTTGAGGAGTTGGCCCACAGAGATCGAGTAAATGAACAGAAGTTTTCGGGCCGGCAAGACGAAAGAGTGTCAATGCTCGACGTGGGCGAAGTACGTGTTCACTTGGCTTACCAGTACATGTATTTGCACTTCAACATCGTTCAATATCCATGTTCATCATGCAAGCTGTATCTGGCATAACACGAATCGTGTTACACGATGCAAGTTTTCTTGGGGTGATCTTTCCTACAATGAGCAAACGGCAACTACTTTTTTTTACTGCTGTCAATAATAAGTCAATATCTAGCTCTTCACCAAAAATTAAATACTGGTTCACTCGCTGACAAACGTAGGTAATCTAGAAGGTAAGCTGCAAAGTCTGCATCGAATTTGAGAGGGCCCTGTCCAACTCGCTAACCACAAGAAGCTTCGTTCATTTGCACATTGACGAGACCAAGACAGTGTTCGTCTTCATTCATTAATTTACTCACAAGCCCTCAACCATGGTGAAGGGTGAGGTCAAGGTCGCGTATCAAGGCATACCTGGCGCCTACTCGGAGAAGGCGACGCGCCAGCTGCTAGGCTCGTCAACCAACGTCGTGGCTGTGGGGTATCCGTCCTTCGAGGAGGCCTTCCTGGCCGTAGAGCGCGAGGAAGCAGACTTTGGCATGTTGCCCATCGAGAACTCACTAGGCGGTAGTATCCACGCCAACTACGATCTGCTGCTCAAGTTCGGACTGCACATTGTGGGCGAGTACGACCTGCGTGTGGAGCACTCGCTACTGGCGCTACCAGGCGTGAAGAAGAGCGACATCAAGACGGTCATCAGCCACCCACAGGCACTGGCTCAGTGCGCCCACACCATCGCATCTATGGGCGCCAAGCCGCGCGCTGAATATGACACGGCCGGTAGCGCCAAGATGCTGGCAGACAACCAGTGGAAGGACACCGCCGCCGTGGCCAGCGACCTAGCCGCCGAATACTACGGTCTCCAAGTGCTGCAACGCAATGTTGAGGACGACGCAGGCAACTTCACCCGCTTCCTGCTGCTGAGTAAAAAGGGCCTGGACGCCAAGGCGGACACGGAGTTTAAGACGTCGCTCGTCTTCTCCTTCATGAACAGCAACGAGAAGGGTCAGCTGTACAAGGCGCTGTCTGCCTTCTCGCTACGAGACATTGACATGTCTAAGATCGAGAGTCGACCATGGGGACACACGGCCGAGCAGCAATACCAAGATACAGTACAGTCCGAGGACTTTTCACTGTCGGCCGAGAGCGTCCGCAGGAAATACAGCTACCTGTTCTACGTGGATCTCATCGGCCACCAGACAGACGAGAACGTCATCAATGCTCTGCGTCACTTACGCGAGTTCTGCAAGTTTGTGCGCGTGCTGGGATCGTACCCGACCAAGGGAAAGTTACTGGGCGAGGTGCGTAAGACGCTGGAAGCCGTCGGCGCGTACCAGGCCAATCCGGTCACGGCTTCACCGGCTATCACATCGCAGCAGCCCATGGCCGAGCGCTTGAATATCGGAATCTACGGCTTCGGCAACTTTGGCCAGTTCCTGGCCAAGACGATGGCCAAGACTCACGAGGTGCGGGCCACCTCCAGGACGGACTACTCTGCTGTTGCAACGGAGCTCGGATGCAAATACTACTCGTCAACGACGCAGCTCGAGCAATTCTTCAACGGCCTGGACGTTCTTCTACTGGGTGTCAGCATCTTGTCGTTTGAGAGTGTATTGAGCAAGATCCCCAAGCAGTTTCTGGAAAAGCTTGTGATTGTGGACGTGCTGTCTGTGAAGACCCACCCGAAGCAGATTATGCTCCGAGACCTTCCTCAGAGTGCAAGTATCTTGTGTACGCACCCGATGTTTGGCCCCGAAAGTGGCAAATACTCGTGGAGAGGCCTACCGATGATGTATGAGAAGGTGCGGATCCTCTCGGGAGAGCACAACCACGTGATGGACAATTTCCTGCGCGTTTTTGAGACGGAGCAGTGTCGAATGCTGGAAATGACGTGCGAGTCGCACGACGAATACGCTGCGAGCAGCCAGTTCTTGACGCACTTGACCGGTCGAATTCTTAGTGTACAGGGCGTAAAGAACACGCCTATCGACACTCGTGGGTTCAAGAATCTCGTTCGACTTGTGGAAGACACGTGCAAGGACAGCTTCGACCTGTTCCAGGGTCTCTACAAGTTCAACCCCAACTCCGAGCAGCAGATCCAAAAATTCCGTGAATCATTGGCCGAAGTTACGCACAAACTCGGCAACAAGCCTGTCGCCACGTCTACTGTTCGTGAGGAGGCTCCGATGACTGAGAAGTACCCACAGAACCCGCTGCTGGGCAAGATTGCGGCGTCCAAGACGGTGGTGATCCATGGAATGGCGAAGCAGCTGGAGGCCGAGGGCAAGCAGGTGTGGTCGCTGTGTGTGGGCGAGCCCGACTTTGCCCCCGCCGAGCGCGTGCTGCAGGCTGGTATGACTGCCATGGAACAGGGTAAGGTGAAGTACACGGACGTGAAGGGCACGGCCGAGCTGCGTACGTTGATAGCGCAGTATCTGGAAACGTGCAAGGGTCTAAAATACGATCCGTTGACGGAGATTCTGGTGTCGAACGGCGCAAAGCAGACAGTGTACCAGGCTCTGCTGACGATCACGAAGCCGGGCGAGCAAGTGCTGGTCCCAGCGCCGTACTGGGTGAGCTACCCGGAGATGGTGAAGCTGACAGGCGGTGAGCCTGTGATTCTGCAGACGAAGCTGTCGGAGAACTACTTGATCGACCCATTGGAGCTGGAGAAGGCGCTAGTGGCCAACCCGCGCATTAAGTCGATGATGCTGTGCAACCCGAGTAACCCTGCTGGCACGGTGCACTCGCCGGCGCAGCTGGAGAGCATCGCTGCGGTTTTACGTAAGCCTCAGTTCCGTCACATCCTGGTGGTCGCTGATGAGATCTACGAGCAGTTGGTGTACCAGGACGAGGGTGAGGCGAAGCGTGAGCACCAGAGCTTCGCGACACTACCGGGCATGTACGAGCGCACGCTAACGGTGAACGGATTCTCAAAGTCGCACGCGATGCCGGGTCTGCGTATCGGGTACCTGGCTGCACCCAAGTACTTCGTCCAGGTGTGCACGAAGCTGCAAGGTCAGCTGACGTCGTGTGCGAGTTCAGTGGGCCAAGCCGCTGCCGTGGAGGCGATGAAATTCGAGATGGAGTGTGTGTCGCAGAAAAAGGAGCGTATGACGGAGACGCTGGCGATCATGGACGGGAAGCGCAAGTACATCGTAAAGCGTCTGCAGGCGATCCCGCAGCTGGAATTCGCGTACCCTACTTCAGCGTTCTACGTGTTCCTGGATCTGGCGTCGTATTTCGAGGGCAAGCAAGGCGTGACGGCGGATAAGAGCGAGGTAGTGAAGGACGCGGACGATTTTTGTGAGTACCTGTTGCGCCACTACCACGTGGCCTTGGTTCCGGGTTCGGCGTTCGGCGTGAAGAACGGTCTGCGTATCTCGTACGCTAGCTCAATGGAAACGATCGAGCACGCTCTGGACGGACTGGAGCAGTCACTGAGCGCGCTGACGTTTGAATAGATTGCTGCTGAGCTAATAAAAAGCAGCCAGCATTTGTTTGTTCGTTTTGTTAGAATGAAAGGCTGCAATTTCATGATGAACATAAGAGTAGAATGGAACGCATTAGCATATGTGTCGCTCTAAGATTCAGGACTACCGGCCCAAGTCTAACGATGTACGCGTAAAAAACTAACTTTCTTCGTCGTACGCGTCTTGCATTCGCTTCCCAATTTAAATGGAAGAAATCTCAGAGGGTCTTTCCACTTGTACATGTGTATTGCGCTGTGATGTATTGCAAGTTTCATTGAGCGAAGCCGAGTGACGTCGGCAGCGGTGTCACTCGCCAGTAACAAAGCTGATCACTTGCTTCAGTTCCGGTCTATCAGGACGTCCCGGCTATAGCGACCAATCACTTGATTGGTCGCAGATTTGTGGATCAAAAACCCTCTTAGGTCTTTCACCGAATTCCGGTGATCGAACGTTGATTTCATTCCTAACCAAGAAGGTATTAATTAAACTGAAGACTATTTAGATTTGTGTGCTAACTCTCATCCAAATGCAAAAACGTCTAAAAAAATAAAAAAAATCCAGGTAAAATTAAATTAGAATTTTGTTCATCTTTGATGCACTACTTTAGCCATCAGATCACATTGGCAACACCTTAGATACCAAGCTGGACTGCAACCGGTATTGTCTATTGCTGATGATTATGATGAGTGGTGGCCTTCTAGATTGAGTTTATTTTTTGCTATTGCCAAAAATTTCTGTTGCGAATTTAGACATTTGGGCTCTTTGATAAAACCCACCTGGGTTTTCCTTCACATAAAAGTGCCTCACTGCGACCAAACACACACTTGGTCGGCAGCAACAGCGCGTACCCGATAGGCTACCGCGCTGGTGGGAGACGAAGCTGCTGTCACGCTTGGTGAAGTGCTAGTGCAGGGAGCCACGGTGACCGCGTGGCGACTAGCAGCATGGAGAACGAACGCACTCACTTCCGATTTGGCGGCGTTCGCAACAAGCACCTCCAACGTCAACATCCTTAACATTTCCCACTTCAACGAGACGCAATGGGAGCAGAACTCAAGATAGCATACGAAGGCGGCGAGGCCGAGCGTGCCGCACGCCATTTCGTTGACAACTCGGCGTCTGCGGTCGCCTACAAGCGCGTCGAGGACGCGTGCGCCGCCGTCAAGAACGAGAAAATGGATTTCGCGATACTCCCCATTGAGTCGTCCTCACTCGGTAGCATCCACATCAACTACGACCTGCTGCTCAAATATAGCCTACACATCGTGGGCGAATGTGACCTTCAAGAGTCTTTCACACCTGAGCAAGAGGCGGATTTCACTTCGTACACGCGTTTCCTTTTGCTGTCAAAGAAAGAGGACCTGGCGCTGGACGAGAGAACTGCCGGTGTGGACTTCAAGACGTCGCTTGTTTTTGGCTTCAAGGACAGTACAGCTAAGGGAATGCTGACCCGTGCACTCACGGTCTTCTCACAGCACGACCTGGACTTGACCAAGATCGAGAGTCGTCCATGGGATGGTCAGGAGCCACAGCAGAGCGGCGAGAACGCCGTTGACGCCCGCAGATACAAGTACCTCTTTTACGTAGACGTGCAGGGCCATCTTACAGACGCTAACTTGGCGGCAGCCATGCGCAGACTCAGTGAAATCTGCGCGTTTGTACGCATTCTGGGCTCCTACGCAACCTCACAGAGCGTAGAGGCCGTGACGGCGGCAGAACTGTCGCGCAAGACTGGTCGTGTTGAGACCGGTACCAACATCACCATGGCCGACAAGTACCCGCTGAACCCGATGTTCCAGAAGGTGACAGTCGCTAAGACCGTGCTGATCCACGGCCAGACCAAGCAAATGGAGGCCGAAGGGAAGCAGGTGTGGTCACTATGTGTAGGTGAACCCGACTACAACCCGAACGAGCGCGTCTTAGCCGCCGGAGCCAAGGCAATGATCGAAGGCAACATCAAGTATGCGCACATGAAAGGTCTGGTGGAGCTGCGCGACCTCATCTCGACGTACCTGGACAAGGACAAGGGACTTAAGTACGACCCGGCCACAGAGGTGCTGGTGTCGAACGGCGCACAACAGTCTGTGTATCAGGCGCTGTACACGGTGTGCCGTCCGGGCCAGAAGGTCATCATCCCGACGCCCTACTGGCTCAACTACCCGGAGATCGTCAAGCTCGTGTACGCGGAGCCCATCCCTCTACGTACGACGCTCGAGGAGAACTATCTAATTAACCCGGAGGAGCTGCAGAAGACGCTGACGGCGCACCCGGATGCCAAAGCTATCATCTTGTGCAACCCAAGTAACCCTTCGGGTACGCTTCACAGCCCCGAACACCTCGAGCGGATCGCCGCCGTACTGCGTAAGCCACAGTTCAGTCACGTGGTAGTCGTCTCGGATGAGATCTACGAGCAGCTATTGTATCAGGATGAGGGTGTGCCAGAGCGTAAGCACGTGAGCTTCGCCACACTACCAGGCATGTATGAGCGCACACTTCTTGTGAACGGATTCTCGAAGGCGCACGCCATGACTGGCCTGCGTGTCGGTTTCCTTGCCGCACCCAAGTACTTTATCGACCCATGCACATTGCTGCAGGCGCAATTGACGTCGTGTCCGAACACAGTAGGGCAGGTGGCGGCCGTGGAGGCGCTCAAGTACGAGTTGGAGTGCATGGAAAAGGGAGAGCGTCGCATCACGGAGGTGATGAAGAACTTGGACACCAAACGCCGCTACATTGTTAAGCGATTGACAGCCATGCCGAACGTGCGCTTCGCGTACCCTACGTCGGCGTTCTACGTGTTCTTGGATCTGTCGTCATACTTTAAGGGTAAAAAGGCACTCACTGCTGACAAGAGTGTAACACTCACAAGTGTTGACGACTTCTGCGCATACCTGTTGCAGGATTCGCACATCGCCGTGGTGCCGGGCTCAGAATTCGGCGACGAGTTCGGCATGCGCATTTCGTACGCGAGCTCAATGGAGGCGATCGCGCACGCCATGGATGGCATGGAGAACCTGCTGAAATCTCTCGTGTTCGAGTAATTGCACGAAGTTTCTTAGCGAGCGATAGTTTAAAAAATGCTAAGAAAAAGTAATATTGTGATGTGCTTCGTAGTGTGTAGCGATGAAAGATTTTGTTTTTCGCCTCAGGTGGTTGCTAAGATATCTGTGCCAGACATTGATTGTGTAGACGAAACAGAAACATTGGCAAGCTACTGCTCCTTTCTAGAAAACTTCGGCAAGCCCACCCAGTGCATTTCATCCGTGTTTCCAAGCGTTGTTGCTAAGCCACAGAGTGATGTGACTCGTGCGGTGAGCTCCTTGATAACGGCACATCTACGCCGCTGTCATCGAAAGAAAGTTCAAGCTATCCTGACAGAGGCTCGTGGCAAGATTGCTGTTTACTGAGCAGCTTTGAGAATGCACACGATAATTCGACGCAGCCAAAACGGTATGGACGTAGTACTTGCGCCTACAAATTGGCTTGCTAATTCTTGATGTTTGTGAATATGTATCAGCGATGAGATCGCACCTTTTACCATGCCGTAAGATAACTCAAAGCTGTGCAGCATTCATGCAGTCTAAGTGCGGCAAGCGTGTCCTTCCAAATCGTTCGTGGCGTGAGAGAACAGTGTCGTCACTGATCCAGACCAACCTCGTCAAACAGACTCAACCTCTGCGGAAGTACACGACGAGCATTGGATTGCGCGCCAACTACCACGTTGACGACGACCCGATCTTACGCTACGCGGCCGGCACAAGGCCTAGCGGTACCGACAGCTGCGAATTGGCGAAGTAAGTATGGAATAAAGGTAGGTAGCGTGGCTGACGAAGAGGTGGCGGAGTTCGTGCTGCGATTGGTGATTGGTCGTCTCGGCGACTCGGAGCAAGTGTTCCATGCTCTGAAGACCGAGATCGGCTTCTCCCAGGCGTACACAGCATACAGTGAGCTGAAGAAGCAATACGACTCGATGCAACGAGCTAGCATAGACTGAATCAGATCGAGAAGCTGCGTCGTGGCGGAAAGCATCTTTGGGATCCATACGTTGCAGCTATTGTCAATTTGATGGAGCAATCTTCGTTGTCGAAAGCCAGCCGTGCCAGTAAGAGGGGAGGCGAAACAAGTTGGTAATCTTGCAGCCGTTGTGCCCAAGTGAGTACCGCCATGCTCGCATGCTTCTTTCGCCACCCGGCTTGCTTCAATCGGTAGGGCGCAGCACGTCGGCGTCGAAAGTGATGTAGACGTGAGCGTTAAAGACACTGGGCATAAGGAACAACGAAGGCATCAGGGTAATACGGTAGCCGACCCGTCCGAGTCCGTTGATGCATCGCACGTCTCACAAAGATGGACTCGTTTCTATCGGCGGGTAGTGCATGTACTGTAGTAAGCTGTGCTGGAAAAAATGATGACCCCGCAAATGTGAATACTCCGCGAAAAACATAGTCAGCAGCAGAGGTAGGTGTAATTCGAAAGCTGCGAGAGACGCTGGGTGACAACTCGTGTGTACTGTTGGCTATCGTTGGTTCCACATCCTGCACTGAGGTGCATGAGTTTATTAAGAAAGAGCAGGCTAATGGCGAGCTTTTAGGCTTGGTTGGCAGTGGAACTGGAAGCAGGGACATAAGTCAGGTGGAAGTAATCACGAGCAACTACAGCGAACAGGCTACGAACGCTTGCTGGGTATGAGCGCTGAGAATCATGAATATCAGCCGAACAGGTTGTTCCTGCATGAAACGCAATCATTTATGTCAGAAGGCATGCGCCTGCTCCCGTGATTGTCCGAATAGGTGCGGATGCTCGAACAAATTGTGTTGCCCGCCTTCTCCTTTGGACCCGTTTGTTGACAAAATGGTCTGGCACTTGTGGGCGATTTGTTGATTTGCAGGTTTGAAGGTTGCTTATGTTCACCAGGTAAATGCCGCACCAGTAAGTGCCCAAGTTTTGTTGCTACGCGAGTGCGACCCGGACGTTTGTGTTTTGCGTGGAGCGAGCAAGGTGGCTGTGATGATATCGAGCGACGCGTACACACCGAGCAACTGTGCGTTTTCGTTGTGTGGCAATGTAAACGTGATCTATAGCAAACACAAACGGATCGCTATGAGTTTCTCCTCGACTCACAAATACGGAATGTTCGCGCTAGAAGACATCTCGGCGGCTGAATTTGTGTATCAGTACACTGGTTCAGTGCTTTCACAGGACGAGGCGGAGCGGCGCGGTCTGATGTACGACAAGATGAAAATGAGCTATGTGTTTGATTTGAATGCAGACTCAGTGCTCGATGCGCTTCGCAGTGGCAACAAAAGCAAATTCATTAGCCACGAGTGTGGTTTGCCGAATTGTACAGCAAAGGTGGTGAGCATACGCGGTGTGCATTTTGTCACCATTTGGGCGTTGCGCAATATTGCTGCTGGCGAGGAGCTGATGTTCGACTACGGCTACACGCCAAATGTTGGACCATATTGGAGTCAGTGTCAAATTCCACCAAAAGGCGCCGTCTAAACATCGGGTCGGAAGCCGATGGGAACGATGCTTGCTGATCGATGTGAGTCGATGTAGTGGAATTTGAAAGTTGCTGGTGTTGGATATGTGAAAGCCTTATTGTGAACCAGTAGGGCTAGGTAGGGTGAACACACGTATCGATCCTTTATGTAATGCAAATTCACTGAGCCGATCGAAGAAAATCGGTGAAGCTGTATCTGATGGGCATCTTCGAATCTGCCGACAGTAGGGTTGCTAAGGAGCTTCTACCCTCGTTTGGCACCGTGCTTGATGGCTGCACCTTCAGTGACCGACACATCGATGACCCTGAGACGTGCAGTGCAAGACCGGATCAGGATGACTCTTGAGTACCGTCACATCGTTGCGGTATTCGCCGTGCTCGATGACCCTGATATCATCTCAGTGAGATGTGCAGTGCAAGACCGGATCAGGATGACTACGACGACACGGACTACTTCACTCGCCACCCCCTACTTCTGACCTGTTGCCTTCTCGACATTGAGAAAATGTCGCAGTTTAAAGTCTCAGCGATTTGTTTGCCGACACGCCACTTCGCCCTGGGAGGCTGTGCACTTCATGGTTACCGACAGTTGTAGTGTTAACCAGTATGGGTCCTGGTCGTATTTGTTTACGTCGATTAGAGAAGTCCCACCAAACCTCTCCGAACATAATTTGATTTCGATAATTAAGCTCAGAGATTTTCGTGTAATGTGTACCACATATCAATTATTATCCAGTACAGAACTCATTTGGTTTATTCAAGAATTCACCGAATCTGAGACACATGTCTTGATTTTGCTCGATGGGGCAAGCTGAAAAAGGGAGGGGTGGCACTCCAAGAGGCCAGTGGGCCTATCCAATGGCCCCACGTATTTGATACCGAGGAAGCCAAAGAAGAAAATGCGCAATTAGATCGTCGGATAGGAGGAGTGAATGCGCGCGTTGGATCGGATCGACATTGGCATGCTGGATTGAGCTTCGTTTTGGGATGTGAATGAAATGATAACTCCTTTTTATATTTCAGAGACCGCGGTGAGAGCGGAGTCAGCGTCGAAGATAAGCCCGGCAAAACTATTAATATGTAGATCGGCATATACATGAAAATTGGGTTTATTATGAATCTTGTACGATACAGGATAAAGTAAATGCATCTTGTATTTGCTGAATTGCTATCGCGAGGTTAATATCGTCTAACAATGAAAATATTCAGAGCCTCTGGAAGACGACCGACGAGGACGCCTCTTGGTTAATTTGGGCTTTTCATGACGCGAGACAGCTTAACGCATAGATCGAGGAATCTGCATATTAGTAGCCGCAGCGACCCTCGTGCAGATACGGATCGCGCTCGGAAGTTTTGCCCAGTAATTGACTTTTGTCAAGCCTGCTTCAAAGCTAGATACGCTGCGCTGCCGATCCGGGCATTAGTCGAGACAATACTGCCGTTGGAATTGTCGGTAACAGGCTGAGGACTTACATGAAGGACAAGCATCATAAATGGGTAGCCAAGTTGACCATACTGTGCTCTTCTGCATCCGCCAATACACCGACGGACAGAATGCAACTGCCACTTTCCCACTGGTACAAAAGCGGTCAGATGACCACAGCACCTTTTTTACAGTAACGAATTACCAAGAGTTTCTGGCAAAGTTAGGGAGGCAGTTGTATTTAGCACTAAAAGTTGGTTTTAAGTGCTTTGTTAAAGGCACTCGTGACGGTGGCTGCCTCAATGGATTCCCAAGCTGTTATGGCACGCTTTATCGTAGCTAGGCGTTTTTCCTTAGCAGTCTTTGCTGTAGCATTCTCGAACAACCACAGGGCCTTGAGCTTTGCTTTCAAAGGCCCCATGATACCAACATCTAAGGGCTGGCAAACCGAGGTTGCAATCTTAGGTAGTGGCTGGAGCACAGACATAAGCTCGTCTGACACGATTGTCTTGGACTCACCCGAGACATGGCACTCTAAGTTATCTACGAGTAGTAGAGAAGAGCGTGTAACGTGCTGCTGCAGTAGTGAGCGTAGGTAAAACTTCCATACGCGGGCATCCATCCACGCTTTAGTCTGAACAGTATACATATGTCCTAAAAACCATTACCGTAACCCCCGTCAGTTAGTAAATAACAAACATAAATAATAAGATAGAATAAATATGTACCGTCGGGGTATGTAGGCAGCTCTTCTCTCTCGATAATGCCGTTTTGCTCTCCACGCAAAATGAAGAGCAGTGGAAGCTTCACGCCATCCGCGCGGATAGTGCATACAGCCGTCAATCGAGCGGAATGCTTCTGTTGAGCTGTAATAGCTGAAGACTGACCTCTCTCGGATAGTATCTTGCCCGGCGGTGCGTAAAAGTAAATCCCAGTTTCGTCACAGTTAAAAACTTCGCTTGCAGCATAGCTATTGTACTTAGACTTAAAAAGTTTAGCGAAACTATCCTGTACTTCTACCAAGTCTTCCGGTTTTTCCTATAAATAAAATATCAAAATGATCAAATTAGATCAGTTCCATACAATTTATAAGTCAAAGCACTACCTTTAAACCGTGCGGTGTGCGCTGCACGAAGCCATGCCGATAGGCAAAACGTCGTAGCAACCTTTGTAGAGACTGATACGCAGTATATTCGTCCTTCTTGCCCTTCAAGTAGTCCTCCAGCCACTCTGATTGCTCCTCTCGAATGTACGCGGCCATTAGAGATGCAGTAAGCGGCAGGGATTCGCGTCGTGTCTCCTTCATAAAGGTGACGAGCATAGCGCTAAACGGTATTATCTCGCGGCGACCTGGTGCCCGCGACAGGGTCTTCTCGCTCCCTTTAAACGCAAAGATATCGTCTTCGCTCTTCCTCCATAACGTTAAAGTCCATCGAGGGGTTTCTTGAGACGTGGCAGCCTCGCGCTGACTTAAACCCTGTGTTGCTATAAGAGCATGTCGTTTCTTCTTCATTGTATAATGCATCCGACGCTGTTTAGGCTCCGCGTATACCTCGTCAAGTAGGTCTGCAATCGCCACGATTTCTGGTGGTGACGGAGGCTCAGGTGGGGGCTCCGACCGGCGTTCGGACTCGAACTCCGAGGTGGTTTCAGCTACACGTACCGCCTCCATTTTACCAAGTGACTGGTGCAGAATAACCACTGCAGTTCAGCTGTACAATGTGGCGTTTTAACTGTTTTGATTGGCTTATTTGGTAGATTTGCAAGTGGCAGCTATGACCTGCGCCCGTTTTACGTTGAATTTTAATGGCAGTTGCATTCTGTCCGTCGGTGTAGCTTACGGTTCGAAAAGGAACGTGCCTAGATTCGGTTTGGGTCCAGAGCTCTCTTATATCGCATTATACACCATTTCCCGGCCAAGTTACCAGTTTTACTAACCATCGCGCAAATGGCCCGTTCTTGTGAGATCTAATTTAAGGCTGTGTGGAGACACACCATTTTTAATTTTAGGCTACGGCATTTGGCGATTTGCAAGAAAAAGCCACTTTTCCCACGACTTGCATTTCTGCCCATCACACTTTTCAAGCAGGTTGCAAACCTGGTCAAATACATAGAGCCTACGCTACCGCATGCTCTGACGCTTCAAGGGTACCCCTTATTCAGAGAAGAAAAAAAAGCACAAACAAAGCCAAACAGCGACTACTGCATTCACAGCACCGTATTAACATTTTAAGTTGTCCTAGAATAAATTTTTTGGAGGGCTTCATTTCTTGAAGCAGCATGAGCCGTGCCCTCTGATGCGGTAACGTAGGCTCTATGTATTTGACCAGGTTTGCAACCTGCTTGAAAAGTGTGATGGGCAGAAATGCAAGTCGTGGGAAAAGTGGCTTTTTCTTGCAAATCGCCAAATGCCGTAGCCTAAAATTAAAAATGGTGTGTCTCCACACAGCCTTAAATTAGATCTCACAAGAACGGGCCATTTGCACGATGGTTGGTAAAACTGGTAACTTGGCCGGGAAATGGTGTACATTACTAGTTCTGGTATCATGTCTGATACACAATGAAATTATTGTGGCGAGCCGCACGACACTAAGTCAGGCCCCGCGGCGGTGATTCGCAGCCTCAATAAAAACTTTGATTTAATCGGATCAGCGAAATAGCGTCTCACTGTCACGCCCAATATAAATGTTGCCTGCTGGTGGGACAACTAACCTGCCTACTAGCTGTGGAAGTGCACGTGGTGGGGGTGGGGTAGTGTGAAGGGAGTACAGCATTGCACCCCGTTTTCGCGCACTTGGACCTTTAAAAAACTTCCGGATGTGATGATCCTGAATCCAAACGAACTAAACGTTGTATGCTAAAATCTGATTTATTTGCAAATTATAAATGGTCCACCCCCGCGAAAACGGGGTGCAGTACTGTAGTACCGCTTGGTCCGGCGGGAGAGGTCTGGCAAAGCGACAGTGATCGCGTGTTACAGGAAATACGGAACGACTACCAGACGTTCATTATGCGGAGCTGACGTGCATGATGAGCTCCGTCTTCAAAGGTAGGAGCCCTTTTTGTATGTACAGTACCGGATACCGCGTTTTAAAATTCTGTATAATGCACGTTAAATTATGATACTCACTTCAACTAGCTCTCAAGTACAAGAAATAGTACTGGTCACTTTGCGGCATTTTTTATGGACCTTGCTATTGTAAAATTCTAGTTTACAATCATTAGCTCCAAGAGTCGGTTTGGACGCATTCCGCACGACGAATGGAGTGCTGACCAAGAAACCAGCACCACAAGATTGAAAGCGCTTGTGCCGTTCCAGGTGGAGAGAGGTAAGCAATGAACATACAGTGCTGGCACTAACGATAAGAACTAGACTTTTTTTCTTCAGATTCTGGACACTACAATTTTTTTAAATGCAATCAAAATCGGACCGAAATTGACTCTTCGGCGAAAAATAAACGCCCTGGCGGGGTGGCATAACTATAACAACAAAAACGACTTCTGCGTTTTTATATGCTATAGGTGGTTGTTCCAAGCTGTTCTCATGCAGGAGTCTTGCCCAAAGCTAGGTGCACTAACCGACGCAGTTAAACGTAATTCGGCGCACTATATGAAGAGTGAGCGCCCCAAATGCTTCATAATGGGAAGCGTCAAGGAGCGTTTAAGTAATTAGAAAGCAACTACGTTGGTAGTACACTGCGACTAGAGTGTGGCTAGCGTTTTACACCATTCTCTCGTAAAAATACATGGCTTTGGCGAAGTGGCCGTAACTCACAACTTGAGCCAAGCCTACAACAGTATTATACTTGAATACAGTATTGGACGGAGTTGATGGGAGCGTGAAATATGAACTGGGTCGCCCTTGGGTAGATACATGTACTCTATCGCATTTAGCCACTCACAGGGCACTTCCAACAGACTTACAAACAGTAGGTACTTGTTATGTTACCTAGAGCCATTTTTTTGTAAGTAGAATACTCCTCCGAACCGCAGGAGGCCGAGTTTCCGACCAACTTCTATAAGAAGAACATGGAGAGCTCACGCTTCTTTAGTGCGCCGATTTACGTTAAAGTACATCGGTAGACGCGCCTAACTGTGCAAACATGCCAACAGCTAGGAACGAACGTCTATTGCTGTTAAAAAACGCGAATATACGCCCTTCGCTCTAATACTTTATGCCGGCCCCAAAAAGGCTTTTTTTCTGCAGCTTCGTAAGTTCGGCACCGAATTTAGAATGATGACGATCGTTGAAGTTATCCTGCCATTTTCAGAGTTTGGGGGCGTGATTAGTGACCAAAATACCGAATAACTGCAGTTCTTTTAGTTAGTTCCAGCACTGTAGCCGAAATCGTCGACAACGCGCGTGTAAGGCTTGCTCAGTACTAAAGGGGGAGCAGCCGACGGTACTGCGTGCATATCTGTGTAGCAAACGCTAGTATGTCATCAAGGTTGAGGCAGTCTCGTGCTCCGAGATTTTGCAAGAGCGACACCTTGCTGCAGCCATGAAAGGAGAATGGAGAATTTGCGCGAGCGCCTGATGTGAAAGACAATGAAGATTCGACTGGTGGTAGTGAAGATGACGCCACCCCGCCGTTTGCGACATGTCTTCACATGCCGGTGGCAATACGAGCAGCTGCTTCTGCTGTCCAAAGTATTCTGATCAAAGTATTGATCTTAATCACCGTTCGGTTTGCTGTAGTTGAACGCTATTTTGAAATTTTTTTGACGGTTTTGGCGCTTGGTGGTTCTTTCTTTGTGATTATTGATACATGGTAATGTTTAAGCATGCACCGCTGTGAGCTCTCATCTTGAATGATTCAGGATATTGTTTTCATCACAACCACAAGGGTTGGGTTTTGTTGAGTCCATTCAATATTTAGGATGCACAATGTCTCACTATAGATAGTTTAGCTCTTTCCCGATAGATACGTCAATGCGGGATTTAGAGAGATGGTTGCGCGTGAAAACCTTTCCTACGATTTGCTAAACGGTATGACATAGCGCTAAGCAGCTAGTCCAGATCTATGAGAATTCTGCTGTCATTTTTGCGATTCAAAGCAAAAGTGTAGTTTCTACCAACCCCTGTGGGATGTCTATTTACGGTGCACGTCTAGTTAGGGTAAACAATGTGCTTGATATGTGATAGGTTGCTCGAATATATTTAATTTTGGTATTGATGGTCCGGTTGATAAGCGAGTACATTGTTTTATCTTTTCTACCACTTAGGTTCACATTGGCTATATCTAATACCTGACGTTTTCAGATAATCAATGTCATCAATCTAGGAAATAGGCGTTAATAATAAGCACAAGGTCACAAAACCCAGCAACCATTTTAATACATATTTCCCTAGCGTCGTAAACGTAAGCGTCGCTTCCTCCTTAAGGTCAGCAGTAAACTCGACAATTTGAGGTAGCCATCTTCTCGAAGACGGCTGTGTTTATAGCGCATAAGACCACCTTTATTTTAGACTCATCAAATGGCAAAACAACAGCTCAATAAGGCCCGTTCTTAAATTTCCGAAAGAAATCCCAGGTGGGAGGAGCGTTGAATCATCCCAAAATCTCAAGATAAGAGCAAAACCGTGGAATTTTGTGTTGTCCACACTACTTATGGAAAATAAAAAGAACTCTTAAATTTCATACAGCACGGGATCCATTCGCGCATAAACCTCGCTTCATAAAAAAACTACATACGTATCAGTTCCACACAAATAGTGATCCCGCACGTTTTTCGCAGCGCTCATTCATCGTATTCATAAGTACTACCGCCCACACACTTACCAATTCGGCTTCCTCGTCTGCCGTTTGCACGCTGTTCATAGCCAACGGCAACGTCATCGTGTTTACTGGTTATGTCGCACCCTAAACGCTTTCAGCGCCGCTACAAAATGATATTTGATCGTTCAGTGCTGCTGAATCACCTAAACGAGCGACGCCGTCGCAAAAGCTGTCGGAGAACAGCATGTTTAGAAATGTAAACACGCAATCTACCGTTTTCCGCTCAAGATTGGACCATGGAAAGGGCTCTGCATGACTCCACTAGCCGTAACACGTTCCGTCACAAGCAGACTGGCACGGAGGGCAGCCAGAAATGACGATTTGTTCGATTAGGCGGGCGCTGTCCTGAGCATTCTACACTCTGCGCGAAAGGCGTTCGCACTCCACTTCTTGTAGTCTTCCATAGCGCTCTCTACGCGCTCGAGCTCCTTCATTTTCGCGCGAGTGAACCCTTGCCCTTAAAGAGCGTCTCCCACCAGTAGTGGTGAATAAGAGCAGCTTGGAATCAGAATAATATAAACAATCTAAACTTTCTAAATTTTATGAGCTATATCAAAATGAATTATAATAACTCAAACCTGCGCCTTGAACTTCTACTAATACTAAAGTGGATTCGCCGAGAAACCTCGAGTCATCATTGCTGGATCGCGCTAGACCGCGCAGCTGCAAGTTAGACCAGGCGAAATACAACATGCCTGTTGTGGCTACGACTCATTCTTGATTTTGCTGGTGGCAGCAACAAGTAACGAGCTGCGAAGGGGGGCCGAGCGATGGCAGACGGTCAGCAGGATCACGACATGGAGCCAGTGTCTCCCTACAGGTCGATCTCCTAGACTTGTTTCTCGGCGAGTTACTGCTTCACCACTTGTTCAAGTACGAACACCGTGTGTTGGAGCTGCCCGGCGGCCCGGACGCCCAAAGCACGTGCTTTGGAGCTACTTCGAAAAGGTGACGGATGGGTCATCGAAGCCGCATGCTGAGTGTAACTATTGCAGAGCGATTGTCCGCAGTGCCCAACCGGGGACGAACATGCAACGTCACCTTAAGAGCTGCCCAGATGCTCCTGCCGCTGTTAAACAACGCGTTATTGACTACTTCCCAAACGTCCAACATTATCCAGTATTTTCAGCAACTGATGGGCCTCTTCTTGCTTCTGGTGATAATGCACACTCGACTACTGGTGTCAACACTGCACAGTCAGTACCAGTGTCAACACCCACCCAGCTGCAACTTCAGTTTGAAGTTGCGTTGGCCGCCATGTTCTACCTGTGTGCACTACCATTTACGCTGGTGGAATCCGAGGCATTTCGGAGCCCATTTAAGTTGCTGGCCCCGTGGATCCGATTCACATCTCGACAAAGCCTGATTTGTTGAGGACTTGTTCAAGCTGGACTTCTTCAAAGCTGCTCAAACCAAAGCACTTGCTATTACCACGTATGTCCGAGACCATCACGCCGTGCTTAGCCAGTTTCAAACAACACTGAGCGAGACGCTAAACGGACATCACAGAGCGTTGGTTGTACCCGTCAGCACGCGTTGGTATTCTCTCCACGCATGTCTATCCCGGGTGCTCGAGAATAAGAACGTGCTAAAAAAACTGTTTTTGGAGCCGCAATTTTCAGATTTAATCCGGAATTCTGCCTCGAGCGCAACAGCTAAAGAACAATGCCGTCAAGTGAGAAAAAAAATCAAAGATCGGGGAATTTGGAATAAACTTGAACAAGTTGTGGGATTTCTTGACCCCGTGATTCAAACCCTTCGTGAGCTCGAGTCAGACAACTGTCCAATCTCACGCGTTTATTCTCGGTTTCAGGAGCTGCTAAACCACCATGCTTACGGCACTGAGACTGAACAGTCGGATCTACAAGCGTCAATCAAGGCGTGTGTTGAATATCGCTGGGATTTTGTGCCCAGCCCATAAGCATCTTAGTGCTGCTGTGCCACGGCCTTCGGGTTGACAGCTCCAAAACCGAATTTTTCAGGATTCCCCTCTACAGTGACAGAATCCTCCGTAGCGACATCAGCATTCCACCAGTGAACATGTCCCCCACCATGGCGACATAAACTAGTGAATAAATCATCCATTAAAGTGTCCCTGGCTTTCTCAACAGGAGCGTCCGGCTATTAATCCGACTTCCTTAAGCTGATGAAGGTATGCAATCGCGCTACCAAACCACCCCGAGCCACCTCAACCACAACGTTACCTCACGCGCTTACCCAACGGTGTACTCGTTTCACATTGCGCACCATAAACCCCTCAAACTATGATCGACTATTACTGGATTCATTCCGGATTGACTAAAGACATCAAACACATCGGGCTTTCGAACAATTCTCTCATCGATTAGACAGGATTAAAAAGCCCCAAACCTTTCCGTACCCCTGACGCTTGATGAATACCACATCACCACCTGGGCATTGCACAGGAGCGCCTTCTCGACTATGTCGACAACCACAATGTCGGCCCAGACTGGAGTCAGCTTCGAACGATGTCAAAGGTTTCCGGTGAAAGCGAGTTTCATTATATGTTTCAATGGGAACGACACTTGCTAGTCGACGTGAGCAGATGAAGTGGGTTGTAGAAATGTGAATTTGTTTCGAACCTCTCTCCAGGTGGACCTGTTTCGAGGTGTCGTAAAATGTGAAACAGTAGGTTCAGCTGTTAACGGCTCCCTGAAGAGTGCAAAAGAGAGAAGTCATTACAGATCGTGCCTATACCGTAATATATGAGACTATAATATTCTGCACGGGTCTCCAAATAAAAACGCTTGTGAAATTTATTACAGTGCAAGCGTGTCACATGCTGTGCTTCTCCTTCTCTTTTACCATGTCGCACGCTACCCATACAACATGCAATGCACAATCCCAGGAACATAATTCGTAAAAAGTACCAGGTACCGTATAATTGGGAATACCACGGTTTGTTACAAATATTTACTCGTTGATGTTACACTAAAACAAACTTGTGCGCAACGGATTACATGTCTGCCGGCGACTGCAATTGCGCTGAAGGTACGGCAGCCATTTATCTATCACTGATAAAAACGACCTGCGCGTTAAAAAAGGTCAAGCCGAAGGCCGAATGACCTCTTCACAGACACCACGTCATAGAAGAAGAGGGATGATTTCTAGTTCTTGAAAAAGCCACTTAGCTTTATTTCTCATTTGTTCGTATCATTGCAAACTTAGATTTGGACTGTTTGCTACTGTCAAATGCATCATGCTTCTGGCCTTCTGACCACACAGGGGTGACCCCCATTTTTGTGCAAGGCCCTTTGGAGCACTGCAGCAATGGGCTACATGCTTTCTAAAGCGTGATGACCTAGCCATTCGGCGCATCATACGTTGCGGGACCGAGCAAAGCATGAATCGCAAGATACTATTATTTCAATAAGATTTTATAATTGTTCTAAACTTCTGCTTGGTTTTAGAGTGTAGACGAAACGTCCATTCGCGCGGTTCACGCTGCTGTACTCTAGTTTCTGATAAAGGTGTGAATCAGCAACGGGAGCTTGTTTTGACGGTCCCTTTAAAGCTTGGCATTGACTACATGGGAGCATGTAGCGTCGGTGTAGGTTAAGGAACCTCCGTAAACAGCTTAAGTTGTACGCTGCTGCTTGGTGCATCAACAACGGGGGTTAAGAACCCTCCATATACTATTTCAACAGCATCCCTGGTACGAAGGTACGGACTGAGGTGAACTCGGGGCCATTCGGCTCACCAAAATGTGTGCATGCTGTCTATCGCAAAGCGGGGACGTATCACAAAGCGTGCTGCTTCACGTGGCGGCGCAGCCTGCTAAGTCGTGTGAATTTCGACTTAGAATGAGCTCAAATATTGAAAATGCGAAATGGTATAAACTTGAGTGATAATCCTATTAACTAATGCATTTGCGTGTCTATCGATCATGTCACCTTCTTGTGGCGACAGATAGGCTACACAGGCTCTTTTCAGAACTTTTGATATGGGTAAATATTTAAATCATGTCAGTTAGTTGATATATTTTTAGTTGTAGGAAATTACCTTACCCCGGTGAATTTTGTCCTAGGATGTAGGACAAAAATCAGTAATTATGTGGGAAACATAACGTCTTTTGTCCTAGCACGCCCGTGGTAGAAAATAATGACTTGTAAGAGAGGTTTCTCATGGCCGAAAATGCCTGATGACTTTGACGCCGTAGTAGGGCATCAGGTTGGACATCCTCAGGATAGATAAAAGACCCGACTTTGCATCCATGACCACAAAAGCTTGTTCTTCCCAGCAGCATTGTCATAAGAGTGCAGCAAACGTTTGATCATTTATTATGACCTACGACAGCCATAACCGTAAAAGAGGGACCATAAGAGGATTTTTGATTTAAAGGCAGGAATAAATTGGTTACATACTTAATCACTCAAACCCCGCAAAAGTTGCCATAATTATTCGGAGGGCTTTAACTTAGGATAGATGGGACGAATTTTAAGAGAAATACCCCCTGAAAGATGATACGCGTGAAGTCAATCGATTTTTAAAGAGATGGCTTTAATTTTTTTTAACAGTCTTCATTGCAGCGTCAACGATGCCACACAACTCGACAATTATCAATGACGCCTTAGCAGAGATCGCTGCGGTATCCCAACCTAAGGGGCAAACAAGCCCCTAACTGGACAACTAAACGGTTACGTGTCAGAATAGTTTGCTGTAAGTGCAGCTTTTTGTGTTGCTTCAGCTTGCACGAAGTAAATGTCATTGCAATACCAGACAAAAACCTTTCTCAAGCTAAGCTTTAGAGATCAGGATGTCATTGATAGGTTTGCATCTTAGAGCGGTAAGAACTTGGACTGTTTTTCGGAAGCCCCATTAATGGTACATACTTTTCTTTAAACGATAATTACAAAACCAAATATGAAGAGGCCAATTGGAAGCTAGTCGCAGCAGCCCTCCCTTGGCATGCCTGGGGGCAGTGCAGAAATCGTCTGAAACACTCGTGAAGTGGGTACAACGTAAGACGAAAGCCCACATTACTACTACACAAGCTCGTTTTTAGAATATCCAATTCTTTCTGTGACTTTTAGAAACGACTACTGGTAATAAAAGGTATCAAAGCATTCAGAGTACTGGAATCGCTTGGTCGATTGCCTTGGGAAATATCCTGGTTTGAGAGATCTCGCTGTTGGTGGGTCTCATCTGGAAATGCCCGAGGTGCGGGTAGCCCCCTTCGTAATACCGGTGCCGAAGCAACGCTACCTCGCAAGAAGCACACAATTAAATATGTCAAAATCCATGCGGCTAAGATACCCGTCATGCGCACTTGCGACTTCATTGATCATTTCTTACCAAATAAGGCCTAAACGTAGAGCACCAGCCACCACTTTTCCAATCAAGAGACTAGCTTGTTTGTGCTGTAAGTGATTTAGTTTCCCAGCTAACCCTTTGGGCATAACAGCACCTAAGGCACCCTTAAATTGATTTTGCAAAGGAAGGCACCGAATTAGGTCGTCAAAGGACGCCTGGTGCATTTTTTTGTAAAACGCTCGACTGATTCTGCTCCGTCTATAAAAACATACGACAAGCTGAGCGATTCGTAATCATCCAGCACACTTTAATTACGTTGTATTTCTACATCATGATACACCATCAATCTATCTCCAATGATTTGTTTCAAGAAATGGTACTAAACATATACAGTGATCTCGCTTAAAGGCGCATGGGGCGCTTTTAGGGAAAATGATATATTATATGTGTATTGTTTACTCTAGATAAGTATATCACGAAAGGGTTAAAATGTGGTTCTAGCTAGCTGCACTTTTCATTCACCACACAGTTATCGTAAGTAAAAACCTCTCGTCATCGCCCCAAATCGTAACTCGCACTTATGCGTCTCGCATGTACCCTCCGAGTCGTGCTGCACAATTTCGTCTTCGGTAGAGTTTTCATCTTCGTCATCATATAGTATGTCGGTCAGGGCGGGTAACGAGTCGTTTTCGTGACGAATCCAAAAAAAGGCAAAGTAATACATGCTCCAACGGCTGCAAGCACCTGCTCGCTATGATTATCAAGCCTCCTGCCGAAATGTTTTGAAAACAAAAACATTTTAGAGCTTCGAAACCAGATTCAGCAGCCAAACGTGTCCGCGAATGTTTGTAGCTGTGAATTCTATCTCATTTGAAATTCTGGCATCATGCTCAAAGGGGGTTAGTTAATATGCACGCAGCATGTATCCTCCATTACCGAGAAAGTGGTGATTCCTGGGTAGAATGGGCTTCACATTCAGCCCGGTCCAACTACTTGACCAAACTGTACAGTCGCTAGACCTTCCATTCGAATTTGAAAATTCCAGAAGTTGGTTTTGCTGTCGCCAATGCCTTGCACATTACATGTATACGCAGTACGACCCCTCCGGTAGTACCAGCCCCAAGCGCTGAAAGAACATGACCACTTGATAAGGGTGTCATCAACGGCAATAGCAACCCGTTTAAAGTCAGCAACTCCTGGAAATTCAATAGAAACAGTGTTACAGGCTCGTTCAGCGCCCGGGGAGCGAACAAACTTTTCCATCGTGGTAGCGGAGCTAACAAACACTAAAGTGCGATCGTGAGACAGTCACCACACTAACGTCACATTGACCGGCATCATCGGCAAGAGATTAACAAGAGCCTAAGTTCCGAAGCGCCAATCAAAGCTTTGTTTCTAACGTGTGACGAGTCCCAATAACTTCGGAAGCATGGCCATCATAACCGCCCATCGACTGCAAGGATAGCTCACTGCGTGTTTAAAATATGGGCAGCACATTCGAAATACACGTCTAAACAATTTGTCGGAAGCCGAGTAAGTATCTATGAGGTAGTTGCTCGACATGAATAGTTTCCAAATCTGCTCCTTACGAAAGATGCGGCCGTCCACACATGACAGTGAGCGCTGCAAGAAGAAGAACCATAATTATTATTTAATCATCTATACTATGGACTACTCCAGACGTGACACAGCTCGGCCTTTGTCTCCTCTGCTGTCACAGCCCCGGGCAGGTACGGGCAGCGCGAGCTCGGGCTCTTCGCCCGTCTCCTCCATCGACGGTCAGCGTTGGCACGGGCGCTTCAGTCGCCTTCTCCGCCGACACAGCCACGGTCAGCACGGACTCAGACACGGACTCTTCCGTTGTCCCTTCCGGTATTATAGCCACGCAATTATTGGTCAGCTCCTTCGCCGTCACTTGCTTGAACAGCCCGGGCACGGCGCCATAGTCACACTGCTGATTGTGTGATCGGCAGCTGTTGAACCTATGCACACAGATGTTCTCTGCTATAGGTATAAGAAAACAATTTCACTTGTACGAGTTTTTTTTACTTGACTTATCCCTAACGGACTCAAACCTTCCGGAAAGCAAACAATCTAAGACACATTGTTGTAATAAGCCTTTTAGCAAACTATGACAAGCTAGCATACTAAAGCAGATAATTGAATTAGGAGAGCCATGAGATCATTACAAGTCTTAGCGACAGTGCTTCTTGTGACGGAAGGGCACGGAGAGGGGGAAACAAGTTTAATTCGAATGGATATTTTTTGCAAAACCAAAGCGGCATGAGGACTTTAAATTACGAACGATCGCTTTCGCTGTACACAATTACGTCTTCAAATTTTCATTCATCTCGCATTGCGTGGTCTCCCTCCAATGTACTTTTGTCCCATATTACTGCTTATAGCTATTCTTATGGGCTTACAGGCTGTATTGGGGGTATTAAAGGGAATGCAAGTCTTCTGAAAAGGCAATCCAGATTTTTTAAATCCTGTTTGGTTGATATAAACCTTCTGGATTTTGCGCATCTGAAAAAGCGTTCGGATGATCTCGGGTTCCTTTGCGCTTTATATAACTAAGCGCCTCTCGAATGAATACAATTTTTGTTTTATTAATGAGACATTTATATCAGCTAGAAAACGGTCAAAAATCGGATGGGTATGCGAAGCTCCCAGACATTCCACTAAAGGCGGCTCACCTACTTAATGATAAAAAAGCTACGACAACTGTTTCCACTTTCCAGCCCCAGGGCTTTAGAACGAATAATCGTTGTAAAATAACCGATCGACTCCCGGTTTAGGTTACTAGATTTCTCGCTTATCATGAAGCTACAGCTTAGGCTCTACAGAATGCTTATAAAGGGTTACCACTTACTAAACATCATATCAAGCAAAATAGAGTGTCGCGTTTCTAGCGACACCAAAAGCAAGTTCATCAAATACAAGGATACAATGTCCGGCTTCACCGTGAGGCTTGTGATCTTTGAGCCATACGCACATATTTAGCAAATATCACTTGGTGCGGCTTGCTAAGGGCTAGTCTCCAATTCTGCTACATTCGAAGTGTCTTTCAACATGCTTAGCCCTATTGATGTCGACCACTTAAAAACTACGCATTGTGAAGCAATTAGTAAGACAACACCTACATGTTTGTATTTCACAAGCATAACGTTTGTCGGGATGAGTATATCCAATCGCCAATGTTTGATTTAGGTAGTCGGTAGCCGCAGCAGTCGCATGCACGCGTACCCCCTATCACCTGATCAGTACATTCTTCCTGTAACAACATATGTTTTATAACCGCAAATCATGCCCACGCTGCATCATTCTTGCTTCAGACGTTAACTACGGTAGCGTTATGGCACCATGTCGAGCGAGATTGATAAGTGTTTTACACCGCTGCATATGCCCAAAATACCTCTTCAGCTATACGGCTAGCCAATACTCCTTCAAAATCTTTGAGCCAGATTCAGCCCAAGGCTGATGCGGAGCGATTCTCGAACGAACGGCAATTGGCGCTACAGCGTGAGACCACGATTCGATTGGCGAGAGCTTGGTGACGGGTCAGGAATCCAACAGAACACAGGCGGATCCGTCGTCTCAACTGTTTGCGTGTGATTGCGGGTCGACGGGGAGCTGTCTGCCCGTTCGGGTGGATTCACGCCTAGTCGTTTCCGGAGAAGAGTACAATAATTGCGCATAGCCTCCTAGTTAGTAGGCGCTCACAGAAGTACGCCGAATTATGTTGAACGTTGGGCGAAACGAAAGGTAGGCAGCTACTTCATATTTGCCACATCCTTATCGTTTACGAGGATTTCCTCGCTCTTAGATATCTACTTTTTCTGAGCTACCCACGTTTCTTCTCCTTCCAAGTTTCTTTTACTGGTACGATAGAAGCATTTCCGTATCAAGGGGTGCCTTCGTCGTCCACAATCGCTTCCTCGACTAGCCAATAGTACATCATCTGTATGCACTCGGTGGCATCCACACAGATATCTGAACAATTTCAATCCAAATGGCCCACCACTGAAGTTATTTTTTTTATACTAAAACGACGGCCTGTATTTTCGCACAGTGCATCATTATGGTTTCGGTTGTTCTGCTCTTTCTTCTCCATAAACCATGGTTCGCTTTCTGGCATCTGTTATTTTCTATTCGTCATGAAATGCGGCACCATCGTGAAATAACTAATGCCGAAATTCTTTGTTGTACCAATTGCGTATCGATTGTTTTTTGATGCGGCGATTGCTTCACCTCAGACATTTGCAGGCCGATTGAAGTTCATGTTTACCACAGGTTAGGTAAAAGCCAGCCCTTAAAGCGATGGATCTAACCGATATATTATCCAAGCGATTTTAAGGAGACATTAAAGATAAGTATCTTAAAACTACGTCAAAGGGAAATTCTGTTTCAAAGAGCTTGTACACACTCTTATCCAAGTAGCTATCTTCAATGGTTTTACCATGTGAAATCGGCTTTGTTGGAATTGATAGTCTGAAATCAGTTGGACGCGCAGCCGCAAATAGACCCACCTCTCAGCTTCTTACAACCAATTGTCCCCGCCATAAAGGCTCGGAAGGAAAATGGTAATATATTAAAATTATTTTGAAGTATTTGTATTTCAGCAGCCAACAGCTTGATTTAACTTAGCTGCGGCTGTCTCCAAAAGCAAGTGCAATGTCTTATTATTAAAAGCAAACGTTTAACCTAGCCGAGAGGTCGCCACTACGACAAACACTGGCTGGTAAGAAAATTATCTGCGCACGAAAAACACTTAGAGACAAAGACCTACGAATACATACTCGCTAAAAAAAGTCGCTTCACCAAAGCTGTGGAAGGGAGAAGTGCGCAATCATGTTAGGAAATGCTTGGTCTTCGCGCCAAGCACGATTTTGGCGATATGAAGCCACTGGAAGAAGAATCACGACCCCCTCTTTGCCCCTGTAATGTGCTTTAAATAAAATTGTAGTTTCGTATGAAAGTTAACATTTCACTGGTCGTATCTCAAATTATTGTAGACAATAGTGACAAAGCCAGGTAATAGATCCGAATCATGATGAAAGTCGCTTCCTTTGGTGCGTAAGCTGGTTTCTGACATGAATAAAAGCGGTAAGCCTGTGGCAGCACAAAAACTAGCAAAACGGCTTTTTGAAGAATTGGACATGCGCAGTCTTTGGGGAGGGGCTGGGGCGAATGAGGATGAGGTTCCTTAAAGGAAAACCTCGCAATATTCTAGCTGAATCGACCGCTAATGTTGCTTTTTGCTCTCAATATTTAAAGCAAATTGTGGCCAATCTCAATAGGCGGAGCTTTCCTACTCGTCCGGAAGTGTTTCTGGACAAAACATTCTGCAACTTGAACCACGTTGAGCTTTCATGGGTCGATGAAGATAAAATCCGATATTGAAAAAGCGGTAGAGGCCCCAAATGTTATATTTTCCTTTTTATTGCGTCTACATAGTTTTTAGCTTGTTTTTTTAAATTTTATATATTGTTTTTCGCGCGCGAACAGGTTTTGTGTTGTTCCAGCCCGCATAATCTGTCGCGAGCAATACGGAATGATTGGAGAGCTGATAGGAATATCGAAAGAAGAGTGGAAATACAGCCTACATTAATACATGATGACGGCTACTTCGGCAATTTCACACAGCAATTCGAGAGATGGTTTGCATATTTGTGTGCACATTTAGCCAATAAATACGGCCCTTGCAACATACACATGGATGGCGCCAGCTATCTCAAGAGCCAAACAAACTCCGCCCCCAGCTCGAGAACTCTTAAAACGATATTCAAGCAAGGCTTTAAGAAAAGATTGCAAATTTATCTTTTATGCTGACTTATTTATAAGGTTAAACTTTTTTATTTATCGAATTAGAGATTTGGTACGACGTCAGCTACACTAAAGCTGAGCTGATTGTGCTTGTTTGTACCAACGAGCCTAAGCCAATCTACAGGGCTACAAAAATTGCTACTTCGCATCAGCATTGTTTGTCTCCGGCATACCACCCCGTACTACAGCCCATTGAGCTTATTTGGGCTAACATAAAGGGCGCCATTGCGGACAACCCTGCTTCCCGATATGGCAGAGCTTCATACAAAGCTTTAACGCTAGATTTGCATCGCTAGTGTCAGCTACCTGGACAGATGCCTATCAATACGCTCAAAAGTACGGACAAAAGTACCTGCAGCTGGCGAAGGAGTGTGAGCTCGTATCCGATTTCGATGACAGCGGGGATGAAAGCTGTGAAGTCTCCGATGTCAGTGACGGACCCGTTGGCTGATCTATACCCGCCGAAGATACCATTTAAAAGGTTGTTCTATCAAATATACAGCTTTTACCACTCATGACATATGACCGGATTATCGTAATATATCCAAAGTGAATGTGGATCTGCATCGCTATAATGAATAATCCATTAAAGACGCTCAAACCGTTGGACGTCGCAGCCTATCAATGCAAAGAATTCTGCAGCAACTATTGGGCGTTTGCAAAAGTCAGAATGAAGGCAAAGGGCTTCAAAATTGAAAACAAGAACCCCCGATTCGGATTTAAAACACATTTCTTACCCTATATACCTAAACGTCGCTAAGGGTATTAGTAATGGAACTTACATATATTTCGTGCAAAGTCCGTCCGAGGTTTGGTGGCCGGGACAGTAACTCGACGTTCGTCACCGTTCTGCTGTCAACGGCATCCGCCGACGAGTAATTCAACAAGTGGACTGTTCGTTTGACCGGACTACAAATTAATGAGATTTTGGTGGCCATTTGTTCGTGTTGACATCGTTATCAGACGCAGGGTGTATTGGCTAAACCTTCGCTTTGAGGGTCAATCTGCTAGAGCGATTATGGACTGGAGCGTGGCGCCGGCAAAATACCATTAGGATTGGACTCATAAAATCCATTTCCCGATGCTATTAGTATGCGCACCATGCATTATGAGGTCACACGTTGCTAGCTCAAACGGGGCACGACCTCCTTAACGCTACGGTCCATCATTCTACTTAACCTGTAGAGTATATCCCACTTGCTAGCGACATAAAAGCCAACAAGTACCATTAAGAAAATACCGTTTATGCATTGACGTCAGAATATCTACGTACAGAAATAAAACATTATGAGATGACTTTAAGAGCAATGGTAGGTAATAGTCCAGCGTCGGAACTCCCTTTCAATAAATTGATTTCCGAGGTAAACAATCACCTAATAAAAAGACATTGTACGAAAAAAATCAATTTCGAGTCCATTATCATCACACAATGCAAGAAGTACAATGGAGCAGCTATACCGTAGATCTGATCGCATTATAAGCCTAATGAGAGTAATACAGCTAGCGCCGAAGCAAACACCGGGGATCGGATGAAGCCAAGTATCAAACGAACGATGCCCATACCATTAATACATTTCATTCTCAGTACCGCACAAAACATTATTTAACGTCGCAGCTGACGACCTGAGCACCAGCCGCAGATAGGATGTCATCAGCGGTCATTTCAAAAAGCTGGGCTACTGTTATCTAACAAAGCGGCACTTTTTTTTCGTAAAATCTTAGGCAGGCTTAAAGCGTTTTTCGTGGTCCAATCCCGAGCAACTGTATAGTAGCCTTTTTAACTTAGTCTGGACCAACTGTGAATCTTATCATAAGCAGATAATATATCCTCTTAAAAGTGATAATACAAAAATGTCAGAGCCACAAGATTATTACACGTCTTGCGACGGTGCTCCCAAACCCAGCATACTTACCAAGTAAACGGTATTTGTCATGCAAAACATAATATTTATCTCTTATTCTCTCCGACCATGGCTTGCTAAAAAGCGTACAAACCCTAACAACATGTTTATTAGTAAACGCTTTCCAGAACGTTCGCGTCTGTTAGGGTCCCTTCACAGATCATTTAAAAAAGATATTTTTTATGGATGGGATGCTAAAGCAGAATAGTGAATTGAGAGTTCTAGCAGCGGTGCTTTCAAATACAAATACAACATATCTATAAAGTTAACAACATCTGTCAGACCAAATAAAGAATTATTCTGATTTGATTTATAATTAGATTCACGGTAGGTCCAGGGTGAGTTAAAAATACAACCTCACCGCAGAAAGTAAAACGAAATATCGAAATCCATGCATGAAAAACCTGAGCAACAATCTGTGCGTGTTGGATGCACCGTTTTGCAGCGCAGCGAGGTCGCTTGTTTTCAAAGACAAAAGATCGGGAACACAGGCCATGCCGAACGGACATACATATATATATAAAATTTATCGTTTAGGATTACACCCAAGCGTTGCATTTTGCGAGTAAAAAAACGGGGGTGCTAATTGACAGCTCTGGTGAAGTGTGCGTCTCTTTCTGTTGATACAACGAAGCCTTCGAAGCACCCCAATAGTGGCTTATACAATGTGGTTTTTATCGTGATACGATAACATCAAAAACGGATTGAGTTTATCAAAATGGATATACATGCTGACATTGGTGGTGGAATAATGTTGACTATCTTCGAGGATGGAGAAAAAGAGGTGTCTAGAAAAAGAATTGTTTCTTGATAAAATCCTCGGAGATTGTGATGAATACCGCGTAATCTTGCTGTTCAGTAATGTGCGGTAAATACACTTTTGTCGAAATACTGTCAAATTAAACGCCTACTATTCGTGAGTCTAAGCATCGGCTAGACAATGCCATCACGGTATTAAATACCACGGATAAGATGTACTGTCACCACACCGACTAGGTTCTATCCTTTTTATCTTCCGGGCTCTCGAAGTGATTACGCTTTCACGAACCCTGGATTATTAGACTAACTTTATAGCGATGTTTTTAAGCAGCAAATTTGATAATCGAATTGCATCTAGCTTGTAGAAGCGTCGGTTACTTGCAAAGTGCCATACGCACACATGGTATGCACACCTAACTCCGTTACAGTGGTACCGTGCCTTAATAGAATTCTGCCGTAATTGCTCTGGAAAATTTCTATCTCTTTCTTATCCTTATTTAGGCTTTTTGGTTTGCTTTTTCCACGTTAATTCTGGCTGTACGCCGTAATGAGGATGGATTCAGACGGAAATTGGTACGCCTGCACGACTAAAAGAGGTACCGGGAGGTTGACTACCCACCAGTCCGTTAATGATTAGGAATCTTCGTGTATTCGTCTTTGAACGCCGCTCGGGATGTGTAGGGAAATATCACAATCTTAGAAAAAATAACTAATTTAACAGTTATTGTCGGCTCATCGCCTTTTGACGGGTCTAACTTTGTGCAAATAAACAGTTCAGCTACTATTATAAGCGAAGGGCAGAATACCAAAAATCCAATAAACGGGGTTCTGTTGCGTGAAAGTAAACAAGGTAGGAACGCGTTAATAATAAGGCGACCAAGAGCTACGGGGCAATCCCAAGCTGTCGACTTTTCTAAATGACTATACCTATGTACTTAACATTTGCGTGTGAGTCGCGCAGCTGGTTGACTGACAGAAAAAAGCTCCGATAGCCATGCAATGCGTTTAGAACTGGTTCGCTCCAGGCACATTTATAATAATTTTGGTTTGAACTCGGTAAGCTACTAACGCAAAGTAGACAATTTGTAGCAGGTCCATAGCCAGCGTGGGCGGCCTTAGTAGCTCACCAACGGTAGTAAGCGCACTCGAAAACTAAGTGTGCTCTTTACAAACCGAAACCTATGTTGGCATTAAGTTGTGC
The DNA here is from genome assembly GCA_011320135.1 of Phytophthora betacei. Taxonomy (NCBI): domain Eukaryota; phylum Oomycota; class Peronosporomycetes; order Peronosporales; family Peronosporaceae; genus Phytophthora; species Phytophthora betacei. Next base: position 211,820 of record JAANHX010000010.1, read on the forward strand.
TCGGAACCCGACCTGTTAAAACAAAGCAAGCATCCTTTAGCTGAGCAAGACCCTCAAAATGAATACATATATAAGTCATTGGTGCTCCCGGAATACTGACATGTTGAATGACGGAAATGATACGATCAGGTACAACACATAATGTGTCTGGAATTTAGCAATTCTGCCGTGAGGGTACGGCAAAGCCTAATGTCTCTTACATATTGTATTATTAAAAGGTGTTGACACTCGCTCTATTTGTGCAGTGCTGGTATCGGTATCGCTTGAGTAATTTCTCGCGGAATGTACTGAGCAGGACCCTAAATTATCCTCCGAATTTCAGCATCCCCGGTTAAGGTTAAACTTATTAAATGTGCTAATTTTCCTGCTGCTTTAGGCTCTTGTAAAAACCCTCTTCTTACCCTTTACCGTTTGCCCTGGAGCAAATATATAATGCTACCTAATAGTGATGACTAGACTAGAAGTGACGTGCTTACATGTGTTGGGTCCTCTAGACGTGATATATCCATGTCTCTTCTGCTGGGCAGCATGTTAAATCAGCAAGGCGGATAAGTGCTATCACGTCTAGTACCTGTACCGAATGGTACTAGAGCATAAATATTTGGCGCAAACGCGTCCATGAAACCTTCTTTATAACGTTCTATTACCGTAACGTTTTGAAACGGAACCCGAGTCGCCTACATTTAATTCGTTAGGCCCCCGTAAACAACGCCATAGCAAGAGCCCCATCCTCGTGTATTTGTTTCTGAAATGCCCGGTATAGATTATACTAATATGGTCTCATCCTAACGTCGTTTGGCAACAGGTTTTGCCCCCCCCCCCCTCCCCCTCCTCAAAGCATATCAACACTGGTAGGCTGAAGTTGGTTTTACTCAAACAGCAATCAAATTGTCAGCAGATAGCAACAAGTGGTATCGGCAAGGCAAGCGTAACCTAAAACAATGTATTAATGATATATACAAATGATATGTCTGTATCATGCTGTGCTGGGGCAGCTTAGTTCAGGGCGATAAATGTGAGGGCAACATTCAAGCTACAGATGTAGGTAGAGTTATATAGTTTGATATACAAAAGTAGATGCAAAAGCACGGTGTGTTGAGTCTTTTCAGCCTATTATAAATTGACACACAATTGAGTGGTTCACAACAGTACAGGGCCTCCGCCCTGGAATATATCTAAATCAGAGCTGAATTTACCTTATTATAACCGCTTAAGTTCAGTATTGCGATCTTCCTCATTGTAGTAGTGTAAGCCAGTAACGGTTGCTCTAGCCACGTTACAACAAAGACGCGTGGACAGCGACAGCAAGCCACCGCAATCTAATACAGCTCCAGTGCCCTGGTTGCTACGCCAATGGGGGAGTTTTGAAGAGTAGATCATTGTCGCTGCAATGGTTATAACGATTACCAGAATGAACGCCAGCGACTTTGTTACTGGCGCGAGGCAAGGCCAAGAAACAAAGAGACGTCTCAAGACCGTCAAAGACTTCTTGTGGGAAAGCGGATGCGTCGGGACCTGTAAAGTCAGGCGTGTTCCATATTGAACCAAAAGTACTGTCGGGCAACCCGTAGCAGCCAATGAAATCGGCAGTATGGCGTTGGCAGAGGTGATCGTGAAATCAACGATACTGCTTGTGGAGGCGGATCAACTTACCAATGGGGCATCAATAGGTGCGCACAGCGTCTCCTCGCGTAGGTGGTGATTTACGTCCTGCTATTATATTAACAATGTCCATTTCCGCCTCGGAAGAAGCGGTTTTATGTCAAGCCATGCGTGTGCTGCTCTTACTTCTACCGAAGTCCCTTCGATGATCTACATCTTGGTTTCCCTTGGTTTGATATTCATCAAAGTAAGCAACACCTACCAAGGGAGTATCTTCCCTTTTAGCCTTCTTGTTTTGCGAGTATTTGCTGTTTGATGGACACGTAGCATCGAAATTGCTAGGTATTTGCACATGTTAACCTCTTGGACGCGGAGGTGTGACAGGGATAGGCTACGAAAAGTGCTTATACCCTCCGGGAGGTAACCTCCTCGGTAATTATTCAGCAAAGAGGATGGTATTATCTTCGGATTTAATTTTTTTGCAATCAACTGTTTACTGATCATTCTATGCAAGCTCTAAATTTAGAGACAACCAAGGATCAACACACACATCACAGACCCCCTTACCCCAGCTTCAGCCCCAAGTAGCACGGCGCGGGTGCAAACGGCAGAGGCAAGGTGACAGTAACTGGATCGCCAAGCGAGAGCTTACAGAGGCAAATGCATCTGCGGATACGGGTGCCAATATACGATTGAGATTGTGAAGGTACATGTATTGACGAGTTTAGTTACGGGTTGGCAAGACTACGGCCCCGAATGTGACTCGCATTGTGCGAAAACACATCGTTCTGCCACCAGATATGCCATATGGTGCACAAGTCATTCCTTCGTTTACAGGACGCCCTTGGACTTTGTTGCAAAGCGTCACCACGTCCTTCTTATCCTCGGAACATTTTGGGCAGAAAAATGGTAATGTTTTTCCACGCCGCTTACGCTCAGGTTTGTAGACGGAGCTGGCTTTACACTGGCGCTGTCTCAGCCTTTGGACACCGTCGTTCATGCGCGTATGTGCCGTTTGATCTAGTGCATGCCGGCGATGTACAGTAACTTGTTCAGGAACTGTAGTAGTAGGTCGAGATGTCCCGATTGTATCTGTAAATGCTGTCTGAGTTAGAAGGATAAGTTGCTTGTGCATTCTTGACAAGAACACGTAATACTACATTTTCTTCTTGCCCTGTTTCTCCCACAAAACGGAATGTACAATGTACGCGTTCACCATGGTCATGTCTAATAGCCCAAGAAAGCTACTGTTGTTGTACTTCTGGAATCTAGTATACAGAACAGCATAAATTAGAAATTAGAAGATGACATTGTCAGGATAGAATTGACCTTGCCGCTAGCTGTATAGAGTACGACTGAAGTTGCAATTGATCATGGTAGTCAACACCACCCATGAAGTGCTGGTATTCTGCAATAATCCCCGGGCATGGAACATTGGTCTGCTCTCCATTTTTGTTTTCACGGCGCTGAACACTCGCCATCTCTGTTCTAACTTTGAATGCCAGGAAGTAAACAGATCTGCTATCGACCCAACCCACTGCCACTAGCCCGGATTGCTTTAAGCGATCGCCATCTTGAAGGAGCCCCTTCAAAGGTATGTTGGTCGCTTTTTGAAAAGAAACTCAACTCCTTTACACCATCCTTTTCGATTATTTTGTATAGTCCCAGCGAAATGGAAGCCCAGCGTACGCAGTTGTTGCGCTAGCGGAGCAGAAGTATAAAACCGATCCACAGCGACGAGACGCCTTCCTTGGTGAGGGCGCCCACGGAAAACACACGCAATATTCCGTAAGACGGCCGCGTGTCCGCTCTTTGTGTCCATTGATTGAGAACCCTCCTTGCCCTTCTTTCGCCTAACGTCCACTTCAACTCTGTCGTGCACAAATATAAACTCTAAGTCAGCATAACTTCAGCAATTTATCGTAACGATGTCAGCATTACCTTTTGCAGTACTCCGACTCGGCGCAATATGTCATGACGCTCTTGGTTCCCCGATTATGGGATTTGTTCTTTATGTAACGGGGTTACATGGTGTGGAACACACAGGGGTACGAAGTACCCGGAGAGTTAACAAACTCTCAGTGCATAAGTTGGAGAGTTAACAAGGTCTCTCAGTACGTTGGTTGAAAGCCACACGTTATGCATTTGATTAGGTTTAACTATGCTAGATAGTTAAACAGATACATTTACCCCTAGGCGGCTTGGCTGGAATAAAAGTAAATAAAACACTTCTGGTTTTGAAGCATAAAAGTTAAGGTATTAACTTTGAGCCCTGGTCTTGGGCTGTAAGCTCCTTTGGATAAGGAACTTAGTATTAGAGACTCTTTGAGTAGAACGTCTTTCCTCTGACGCTAAAGCTACGGCAGTCCCGCTGCACTTGGTAGCATTTGTAGTCAATCCCGCTCCTGAGTCGGTTGACTATATCCTCTGCGAGGATGGAACACCCCGTGTTCGCGAATTTGCCCCCGGCGCAGCAGGACGCGCTTACTAAGCTTATGTCCTTGCTTGGCCCGGAGGGCGTGGCTCATCTTGCATCGCAAGGTCCAGAGGCGGTCACCGCCAGGCTGGAATCGTTCTCCCGCTACGAGAACGCGCTCTTGGAGCACGTCCAAGAGAAGATGAGCGCCGCAACGGCGGCGGCGTCGATGACGCGTGAAGAGTCTATGAGACTGAAACCGCTCATGGTGAGCGTAAAACCCTTCGAGGGGAAGGATGGAGAGAATCTCCTTCTCTGGACCCGTGAGGTCGAGATGGCCATGGGATCAGCCCTGCTCCAGTCTGAGCATCAGCGCGTGGCGCTGGCTATCTCCAGGCTTGGAGGTCGCGCTCGCGAATGGGCACTAACGTGCGGCACGTCTGTTGACGCTGCATTTCCCACTTGGGATCAGCTGAAGCAACAGCTTTCGCGCGTGTTCGCGCCGCCTAATCAGGCGTACCGTATCCGGTCGAAGTTGCTTGGGTAAGAAGGAGTTATTGGACTATGTCCAAGAGTTGAGAACTCTTATCGCCGGAATGGCGGCGGACCCTCTTCCGGAACTGGTCAGCGTGACCGTGTTCATGGAGGGACTTCGTGTGAGCGCAGCTCGAACGGAAGTGTTCCGTGTACACCCTAACTCTTTCGAAGAGGCGGTGAATGTGGCATTAAATGCTGAACACAACTTCAGGTTGGGTCGACCTGGTTGGAGCGCTAGTAGCGCAAGCCCTTCGAGCGGTCCAGAGCCGATGGACCTCAGCTATGCTGAAGATGAAGAAGCGGAGCTTCTTGCTGCGGAGCAGCGTGCCGGCATCCGCTGATGCTTTGTGTGCAATAGCACTAAGCACTTGAGGGCATATTGCCCTCTGCGCAAGAAGCGCGGGGCTCCGGCGAGCCAACCCTCCGGGTCATCGCCGGGAAACGGCAATTCCCGGTAGGCGCGGGGCGGCCTACTGGGGAAGAACTGAGTGCTGTTGTGCCTCGAAGAGGTAGAGGGCAACGGGGCTCAGCCCCGAAGAGAGCTGAGCTCTCTTATGAGAAGAGTGTGTGCAAGCCGGGCTTGCTGGTCGTTCAAGCGAACTTGAAGGGTTTTGCAAAGCCATGGAGAGTCGTGATTGACTCGGGAGCCTCGGGTAACTACGCCCGTCGCTCCACCCTAGAAGGGAGTCAGCTGTATGCTGAAGCACTGGAAGTGCCAACGAGAGATACGATCTCTGTCCGTCTCGCGACGGGGACACTGGTAACTGTGTCGAAGGTCTCTGTCGACCTTGGAGTGAAGTTTGAGAACTTCGATAGCGTGGAACGCTGTTTGGTCTTAGACCTGGATGCGAGGTATGACCTCATCCTTGGCATGGCATGGCTGGAACGCCATGAGCCATGAATCGACTGGAAGTCTAAAACGCTGGGTGCGTCGCACCCTGCTCCTAGTGGAGCTTTGGTGAGTCATGAACCCACCTCTGCTAGGAAGCAGAAGCGCTTTTGGCGCGAGCACGAGGCCGAGGCGGCCGTAGTGCTGGACATTGGTATGTCCGAAATTGTTAGTAACGTGGTTGCTGTTTGCCCTGAGGGCGTACGTGGTGCGGCACGTTATCCGCTGAGCGGTGCAGGTCAGGTTAATGACCAACTGCTGGGTCCTGGTGAGGTCGAGCGCGGAGTGGCGCGTAATCCACTGAGTGGTACGAATCTGGTCGATGACCTACCGCTGCGTGACCCGAGGGTCGCGGTCGACTGCGAGTCGAGCCATCATTGGCGTGGCCCAGGGGATGCTGGTGAAGTGACACCTAGTTCACTGTGTGAAGGTCAAGGACCGCCTGACTTTCGGCCGAGTGTCTTGCGAGACACTGTATCCTCTTCGAGGAGTGATGGTGCTGCTGCACCCGGTGGTGGTGACGGAGATGTCGCCACACCGCCCTCATCCGGCCGGGCTCGGTCGCGGAGGGAGAGGAGAAGAAGACGCAGGGCGTCTGTGACGTCTTCGACGTCGGACGATGTGTCCAACGTGACGAGCGGTGATGCTCCACGTGATTGCTGTGAACAGCGGTATACACTCGTGAACGGAGTGACGGGGGAGGTAGAAGGCGACATCAACCTTGACACTCTGCCCGCTGCAGATGCTCTGCTAGAGCTGGACGAGATGTCCATGGCCGAGTTTGGCGAAGCCTTAAAGGCAGGCGAACTAGCCGAGGTGGTCCTACTGGGACCTGAGGAGGAGTTGAACTCCTCGTCCGTCGTGAACGACGCGGTCCTAGAGGACACCAAGAAGGCGCTGAGCGCAAGAAGTGGATCGGCGATGCTAAAAGATCCTTCGGATCCCTTCTACCCGGTGGTGAAGGAGTATGGAGACGTTGTCTCGAAAGACCCACCGACGGGTCTGCCTCCGGATCGAGGCGTGAGTCATGAGATTGACCTGGTTCCTGGAACCAAATACTGCGTAACAAGGCAATGGTCTTTGCCGAGAGAGCAGTGTGACGTCATTGACGCATTCTTCCGTGCGAAGCACGAGGCAGGGATGGTGCGTGAGAGTAAGTCTCCGCACTCGACACCCACGTTCTGTGTCAGAAAGCCGAACGGCAAGTGGCGCATTGTTCATGCTTTTAACAAGCTAAATGCGGCCACTATCCCGGCTCAAGCGCCGATTCCTCGCAAGGATGTTCTGCAGAACAACATGGTAGGCTGTACGTTGTACAGCGCGCTCGACTTGGTCGATGGATACTACCAATTGCGCATGAGAGCGAGCGACATTCCGCTGACAGCGGTGAGTACTCCGAGCGGTATGCTCTGGGAGTGGCTGGTGATGCCCCAGCGGCTGTCGAACGCACCAGCAACGTTCAATCGTCTTGTGACGTAGTTGTTTAGGCCCCACCGGGCGTACGCTCAAACGTACTTTGACGATATATTTGTCCATAGTCGTGCTGAGCACGGAACGTCAGACGTGGAAAACCACATTGACCACTTGCGAGCGGTGCTCGAGTGCATGCGCACTAATACATTGTATGCCAACTTGGATAAGTGCGTCTTTGGCGCGGAGGAAATACCTTTCCTCGGGTGCTTCATTAGGAAGCGAGGCTTAAGGGCAGATCCTGCCAAAGTCAAGGCCATCGTGGACTGGCCGGTTCCCAAGAACCAAAAGGACTTACGCAAGTGGCTAGGCTTAGCCAATTACTTGCACAAGTACAGCGCGAACTACGCAGAGATGGCTCGGCCATTATCAGATCTCCTTAAGCAGGACACACCATGGTGCTGGAACATCGAGCACGACGGAGCCTTCGAAGCTGTGAAGGAGAGCCTCCTCCAGGCTCCGATCCTTGAGCTACCGGACCCGGATAGTCCGTTTAGCGTCGTCTGTGACGCCTCCGATTTTGCAATCGGTTGTGCTTTACTACAAGCAGACGCCGAAGGGCGTGACCGCGTGATCGCGTTTGAGTCTCGCCAGCTCAAAGCTGCAGAGAAGAACTATCCAGTTCATGACAAAGAGCTACTTGCAATGAAGTATGCTCTAGTCAAATTCAGGGTACACCTGCTACGCTCTAAGCCTTTTGTGATCTTTACTGATCATGCGTCGCTACGCACTGCGACACAGTCGCCTCATCTCTCTCAGAGAATGGCAAGATGGCTTTCCTTCTTTGCCGAGTATAACTTCGAGGTGAAGTACAAGCCGGGGCGGCTTAATGTAGTGGCCGATGCGCTCTCGCGCAGGCCGGACTACCAGTTAGCTCATGTCACGATAGTGACGTCGTCAGTGCCTAACTTGATACGCGGAGCGTATGCACAAGACGACATGTGCGTAGCGCTGCTACGGGCTCTTGGGAGTGAAGGGTTTAAAGACTCTGACAAGGAATTGTCTGGGCGCTTACGCGCGAGGCTGCATCGATACTCACTCGATGGCGGCCTGCTGTACTACAGCACCGACTCTGAGGATAACCCTCGTGTAGTCGTTCCTCATGATGAGGATCTAAAGTATCGAATCCTCTATGAGGTTCATGATACGCCCGTGGGCGGGCACTTAGGTCGGGAGAAGACCTATGGCTCGGTGAGCTCGATGTACTGGTGGCCCAAGATGTATAAGTGGGGTCGGCACCTATGTACGCACGTGTGAGACGTGTCAACGGACAAAGTCCGCGCCGCGCACGGCAGCGCCATTGGCGAGTTTGCCTGTCCCCAAGGGATGCTGGCAGTCCATGAGTATGGACTTTGTGTTTGGCCTTCCCAAGGATAAGGCGGGAAACACGGGTATAGTGGTTTTTGTAGACCGATTGAGCAAGTTGGCTCATTTAGCGGCAGTGCCGGACACCATTGATGGTGAAGGTACAGCTTTGCTGTTTTTAGACCGAGTCTTTCGCCAACATGGCTTGCCTGAGGCAATTGTCTCGGATCGAGACCCGCGCTTCACCGCGAAGTTCCGGACGTCCCTCTTCAGAGTGCTCGGCACTCGTTTGGACATGTCCACAGCGGACCATCCGCAGACCGATGGTCAAACCGAACGCGTGAATCGCGTTGTGGAGGATACCCTCCGAAGCGTATGCGCTGAGGCGCCAAAACGCTGGAGCCAGATGCTCCCACTCGTTGAGTTCGCATTAAATAATGCAGTGCACGCCTCGACAGGCTACATTCCGTTCTATGTGAACGGCTTGGCTAACCCTCGCGTCCCACTGACGCCGCCACGCAGTGGCTCAGGGCTTGATGGGGGAGGGATAGCCGAGCGGCTAGCTGATGTCAGCCCTGTTGCGGTTCGCAAGCAAGTCGATGACTTTGTCTCTTTGAGACTGAGCGTAATGCGTCAAGTACGCGACGCTATGGCTGAAAGCCAAGACACGCAGAAGGAACATGCAGATGCCAAGGGCAGAAGCAATGTTGAGAGGTTTGAGGTCGGTGACCAAGTTTTATTAAACGCTAAAAACCTACCTACTCATGCAGTGTCTGCAGTCTTCAAAACGAAGTTAAGACCTCGGTTCATAGGATTGTTTAAGGTCGTGGCCAGGTAGGGCCTAGCGTATACGCTCAACCTTCCGAAGAAGATGCGCACGCATCCGGTCTTCTATGTTGGCTTGCTTAAGCCATTTCAAGACCCTGCTCAGGTGAGCGCGGAGGCGTTGGCACCAACGGTGGCTGGGCCACGGACAGCTGCAGGGCAGCAGGTGGTAGAGCCACGGGAGGCTGAACGACAGCAAGCGGTGGATCCATAGATGGCTGATCAACAGCATGTGGCAGAGCCACAGGTCGCGGAGCGAAGTGCTCGAGATGCAGGAGCAAGCCAAGCTCAGCCGAGCGACTGGACGCTCAAGGTCCGAGACCTGGTTGTGAGTCAACAGTGGTGGCTCTAACCTATCCACAAGGTCGATCATCGCTTCAAGATCGACCGATGGGCTGTGAACGCGAACGTTCACGTCGTGGACGCCGGCGTCGTATGGACGCAGACGCCGTCCCGGCAAGTGCTGACTCTCCCCGCGAGAGCCCAGCTGAGGCAAGACCTCCTCCAGCTCTGCTCGATGAGCATGGTGAGCTCCACTTTCACGTGGAACGCCTTGTGGCGTGGCGTAGACGCCAGGGTCGTACCCAGTACTTGGTGAAGTGGAGGATTTACCCTCACTCACAGAACTCATGGGAGTTTGAGGCTATCCTCCGGCAAGATTGCCCTGACGTCGTTGACGCTTACGACCGGGTACATCATGTGCCGAAGCGCCACCATGGCTTGCGATAGCGTCGCCAGGCGCTGGGCGCCTCCCACTAGAGTGGGGAGCGATCAGGTCAGTAGTTGAGCTCAGGCTCTGACCAGTGGCTGCAGCAGCCAGCTCGTACGTATGAGCGGTGCTCGCAACGGGAGCAGGAGGTTGAGAGACCTCGTAGTGTTAGGGACATGGTCCCGAAGGAAGCAGGTGCTTCGTGTAGTCCTGAACAAGGTTCAGGCACAAGCGTCTCGATAGACGCATAGTTGTTTTGAAACAACTTGCTCGATGAGCATGATCCAAATGTGGATGCGCTGTAACAGCGAAAGTGGTGTCCCGGACGGGGATCGAACCACTGGCCTTTGGCTTGACAGGCCGGAGCTCTACCATTGAGCTATAAGGGCAATGCCCGTACGTCAGTCCGAGAACGGACTACTCATGGTATGAGAGGGCTGCACCCGGGTGGATTTGAACCACCGACCTGTGGCTTCCAAAGCCAGCGCTCGACCACTGAGCTGAAAGGGCGTTGCTCTTTAGCTTGTCCTTTCAAGGACAACAGTTCATGGAACGAGAGGGCTGTGCCCTGGTGGGTTCGAACCACCGACCTGTGGCTTCCAAAGCCAGCGCTCGACCACTGAGCTAAAAGGGGATGCCCTTAAGCTTGTCCAAGCGTGGACGATCGTTCATGGAACGAGAGGGCTGTGCCCTGGTGGGTTCGAACCACCGACCTGTGGCTCTCAAAGCCAACGCTCAACCATTGAGCTAAAAGGGTGTTGCCCTTAAGCTTGTCCAAGCGTGAACAATCGTTCATGGAACGAGAGGGCTGTGCCCTGGTGGGTTCGAACCACCGACCTATCGCTTGTGAAGCGAGTGTTCAACCGCTGAGCTGTTGTTGACGACTCGAATGAGTCAAGAACATTGCTCTAAGCGGTTTGCAACTCTTGGAGTAGGCGCGGAGCGCGAGCGTAGGTCTGATACCGCTTGAGAGCAAGATGCCGCTGCGCTTGAAACATTGGGCCGTGGGCCGACGACGAGAAGTTGGGCATCAACGATGGGTAGGCGTTTGTGAGTTCACGGAGCTGTACAACGCTGGGGTGAGGTGTAGTAACCTCCGCCGTCTTAACAAGACGTGACCTCGCTGAGGAAAGTTTCGAGAACGGAATGTTCTCATCTTAGTGGGGGAGAGTGTAACGGGGTTACATGGTGTGGAACACACAGGGGTACGAAGTACCCGGAGAGTTAACAAACTCTCAGTACATAAGTTGGAGAGTTAACAAGGTCTCTCAGTACGTTGGTTGAAAGCCACACGTTATGCATTTGATTAGGTTTAACTATGCTAGATAGTTAAACAGATACATTTACCCCTAGGCGGCTTGGCTGGAATAAAAGTAAATAAAACACTTCTGGTTTTGAAGCATAAAAGTTAAGGTATTAACTTTGAGCCCTGGTCTTGGGCTGTAAGTTCCTTTGGATAAGGAACTTAGTATTCGAGACTCTTTGAGTAGAACGTCTTCCTCTGACGCTAAAGCTACGGCAGCCCCGCTGCACTTTATGTATTATGCCTTGTTTTGATTTTGCCAGTCAAATCGAACTTTCAATTTGGACTTTGAGCCGTACGTAAAATGTGTCAAATCGTGTACTGCAGCACCAAGAATTTGGACGCCCAATTTACGGGTAGCGGTACCGGGCATCCCCATATACACTCACGAGCCGCTTCGCAACACGGTACGAGACATACAACGAGAACATGCATCAGCAGTGAGGCAGTGGGCGCTAATTACGAGGCGTTTGGCTGTTCTAATTGGTGCTACAGCAAGCTAAGCCACACGCCCAGCTTGTCCACAGGTGCAGTGACGCAGCAGACCGTATCGGTCGCGGTGGTGCGCGCCCAAGGGCCGTTATGCTGACATTTGTTTACTTAATGACTGTATACTTTGTTTGATATTTAGCTAACTACTGGGTGTTTGGCTACTCCGAATGGTATGCAGACAATGGAAAAGGGCGCATAAATACGCACGCTTTGTCAGTACTTTACGACTTCACCCAATGTCAAAGCGCAGGGCGCACCAAATTGTAGCATCCGACAGGCATAGCCCAGAAGAAATGTTAGCTAAAATTGCCTCGCGAAGCTCTAAAAAAATGTACGATTCTTCACGTATTGCGATACAAACGAGCCAACCGCTTTATGCCACCTCGACTTCTATTTGGCAGTCACCTTCTTGTCATCGCTGCCTGTCATTAGAAATATTCGGTACCATCTAGTTAGACCCCTTTCAGAAATTCCTAGCAGCGTAGCCACTACACTCAGCTGTATGTCATACGCAAAGGTGAGTACAATAGCACGCCACCTCAGATCTTAAGAAAACTTCATTTTAACTTCGCAATGGCTCGTAATGGCTACGTTTTGACCGCAGAAGTCAGAATCCCGAGCATATCATCGGCTAACGGGGGTTTGGTTGGTTGGTGAGGGTTGCTGGCTGACAGGCTTTCCTGTTACCGGTATAATAACCATGACTTTCGTGCATAAAACCGAAGTATTAAATGAGGCGGGCTCATAATTGAGCCAGTAGAAAACCATACTTTCTTCTCTCAGATCAGACAAAATATCGGAAAGTTATAATACATGCGTGTCGGACTACGACATCTTGAACGAAGGTAGCATGCCTTCGTGAATGGCCACCCTTGAACCCAAGCCATAACCCTACTTTAATATAGTTTCCACCGTTGCCAACACCGAGCGTGTTTTCCAGCCTCTATCACTAGAAGCCACAGGATCTACGTTGTCAGTAAAATGAAGAAATCCGGTAATGAGCCGAAAGCGGTCTCGAGGCATGACCCTTCCGAAAGTTCCTGCAGGGATTACACCATTCTCGACCGTATTCCAGTGCATCTCAAACGACTTTCGAGGCCTCAAGGCATGGGCCAACACCAGTCTAACCCATTGAACAACTTCGTGCGGCAGAATTTTCTCAAATTTCATCAGGCACTTCTCAGTTTTTCTGTACTCTTCGGAGGCTGGTGTGTCACCCTCCCTTCTTGCTGTACCGTTTCTCGAGGCGTGCATCAAGCGTGTGCTTTCAATACCGGTTAGATTGGCTTGGAACATGGCACCATAACGGTTTTGCAGGAAATAGTAGAATATATCGATAGGTGACTAGGTCGCAGCTATGACACCTTGTGAGGGTCCACAGTACCCGTCGTACATCTTGTCTACACCACCATCATTAGTAACGGGCGTTGTTGCATCATCCGGAAGAACAGACCAATCCTTTTGTGCCATGACAGCAAGTTGAGTGCTGGCATAAAACGCAGACGAACCTGTCAGCATAATGTTCGTTAGATAAACCCATCTTAGCTCCACAACAAAAAACAACAATAGATACCTTGGACGCGCAAGCGCATATCATCAATTTCAGCTGGCTTAATAAGGCCGATGATACGACTGACCTCTTTTGCGACTGACTCGTTTGTTTCTTCGGGTTTGCTGACATCTTCATCTACATAGTTCTCAGCAGTCTCCACCAAATCATCACTCCCTTCTCCGTCCGAATTTAGAAAATCTTCATCTTCTCCCAATGCGAAATTTGCACCAGTCGCTTCCACCACCGCGAATTCAATTCCTTGAAATTGAGACGAACTGACTGTCGTAGGCGGAATCATCACTCTGTCGTCGTCTCGGGCCGTGTCGCCAGTATCACCTTCAGACTCTAAACCATCACCATCACTCCCATCAAAAATATACACACTGTTTTCGCTATCACTGCTGCTGGCGATGACTGAAGCCACGTCACCATCGATATCTGCGACTGGTGATTTATCTGCATCATCGCTAGCTACAAAAACCACATCTGAAGTTGGCAAACACATTTGTCAGCATAAATAAGCAACGCTATACCTGGAGGACCAGTATTAACAGATGCTACCAAGTCAGAATTAGCATTTTCTGTAAACACAGCACGTCAGCATATGATCTAGTCCGCATAAAACATTCGACTATACCTGTCTTGTCAGCGCTAGCATGGCCTCCATTGTCAGCATTATCTAAACTTCATTACGACAGTGTCGGCTTTATATAATGTCAGTAAATAATCGCGAGCACATACCGTTCTTGCCAGCGCTCGTGGTGCCAGGTTCTTGGTTTGCCCGAGGGGGGTCTGCTCGAAGTCCATCGCTCGCTACAAATACCCAGTTAGATCTTTAGAGACAGCAGCTTCGAAACGAAGCGATCCCTTGCGCGTTTTCGCCTCCCCACACTCTACCGAACGACGACAGTTTTCGACGGCGATCACCATCTTCGTTGTTTAACGGTTTCTTCGTCATCTTCTTCGTCTTCTCTGTGGAAGTTTTTGCGACCTTCGACTTTGTAGACGTCGTTTTTGTGCGTTTCTTCGCCGGCGCTTTGCCTGATGCAGGAACAACTCTCTTTGACGCAATTGTACTGGAGGGGGAAAGTCTGACGCAGCAACGCCTATAGTGCTTTGGAGTAAATTACAATACAAATAGTAAGTCCCTTTTGTAGACTCATAGAAACAGCAAGACACTACTTACTCGCTTGCAAAGTCGGATGCACCCATACGTTTGCGATATTAAGCCGCGCTCACAGTTTTGTATTGCTGCGCACACACACCAGTAGTTCATCTTCGCCGTTGAAATAGTCCGTGCCGCGTTTACCTCGCCTAATTTTGCTTCCTACTACACGCATTTATACAAGTTAGTACAGTAGGGTGCAACCAAAAAGACAAAAGGTAGCGACCTGGATCTGGATCCCGGTTGCAGGGTTCCACGTCCAGCCCTCCTTTCGTAGAAGCCGCCAGACTGACTTGAAATCCATAAAGTACGTCATGCTTGCGCTTGACTCGGCGAAAAGGAAGAATGAGTGGCTTGGCGCGAAAGCGGCAAAAGGAACCGAAATTTATATTTTCCAAAATATGAGAGTCTGCTCTGTAGGCGCGGTACTTCAAGCCACCTGTTTCATGAACCAATTAAATTGTTGGCTTTGTACACGTGTACCAAAAGCACTCGACCGTTTTATGTGAAGGGCGTGGATACACTATTGCGGATTTCGTGGCATAGTGAATCAAAGTACTTATTATGCTGTTCTGAGCAGCATAAAGCCGTATTGCAACCCTCCGCGTCCAAGGGGTTAACAAATGCTAAAATCAGGCATTAACATTTCCCGTCGCAGCATCGCCACACACCATGAAGGCACTTGGCTGCTTCACAGCTTGAGCACGAGCAGATCGCACCTGAGCAGCACGATTGGTACTGGTGTATGGCTCCTGGAACAATTTGCGGTACTAGCCACTGTGTCAGCGACATTCGGAACGCGAAACGATGACCGATGACCCTGAACCTGAACGTTTGGGATTATAGCTACCGTATTGCATTGTAATGGATCATGCAGTGAAGTTGATCACGAGGAGGTGAGCACTGGTTGGAGCCAGCTGCTGAGGTGTGGAGTGTCGGACGAAGCGGGTACGTATGAAGAGAGTGAGTAGGTGGGCACCGCCCACGACGGCAGCTGAAGGGCATGATGCCGGACGATGAAGTTGTCCGTCAGAAACGGTGTGAGTGGGTGGGGGTACCGTTCCCTAAGCGGTGTAGGCTGGGCCTTGCCGGAAGCGGAAGTGAAGTGTACGGACGTTATGACCCTCGGTGAAGGCTGGGCCTTGCCGTAGGTTGAGAGAAGTCTCGGACGTCGTGACCGTCGGTTTGAAGGCTGGGCCTTGTCGATGGTGAAACGAAGTGTCTGGGTGACGCGCCCAGCGGTGGAGGCCGCTGTTGTGGAGGTCTTGCCGAAAGCGAAACGAAGTATATGGGCACCGCACCCATCGGTGGGGACCGTTGTTGTGGGGTCTTGCTGAAAACGCGATGGAAGTACATGGGATCCGCGCCCATCGGTGGGGGACTACTGGCGCACGCCATAACGAGGGGTTCTCAGCCGGAAGCGAGATGAAGCACGAGATGTGTGTGGGGGCGCCGCGCCCAACGATGAAGACTATTGGCGGGAGCCATGACGAAGGGTCTCATATCGAAAGCGGAATGCATGTGGAGTACCTGCCGATCGACAGGCGCAACGATGAAGCTGGGTGCAGCGCGTCGGTTGGGTCGGCGGGTGTTTCGGAGAGTAGGAGTGGGCGCTGGCGTGCCAGCTGGGCAACGAAGAAGCTGGAAACAGCGCGTCAAGCTTGGTGCGCGAGTCGCTCACAACAGAATTAGCCAGGTAGTGCACAAGTGAGGGTAGGGACTAGCAAGAGGCTAGTAACAGAGTGTGCTTAATAAATAGGAGCGGACACGAAGTCGACGTTCCGGCGCAGGATCACGTAGATCCTGTCGGCCATCTCGGTGTATTATTCGGAGATCAGTCGGCACGAACTTCTGGCACTGCACTACGGACGAGCAATACGATCTGCCCTACGGCCGGACAAGATAATTGGCCTGTTTCATGGTGGTCATACAGGGGCCAAACAAGTCGAATTCGCGCGCACTACGAACTACGATGACGGGTACGAGGGCGCGGGCGAAAGCGAAGGCCTCCCGAGTCAAGCGGGTAAAATCCAGGACGTCCCCAAGGACCGGTACGGTCCTGCAAACGGCACAAGAAGGGATGGAACAACAGGCGGAGAGATATGGTGGTAACGAGGGTGAGGATGAACGACAGCAAGATGACGATGAAGCGGCGGCAGCGGTATCTCGAGCGACTTCACGTGTGGAGGCAGTGGAAGACGACGATGGCGTCGGAACGCGTTTGGGCCATCACAACGACGAGGTGCGATCGCGAGCCATACTGGTGGCTGGAACGGGAGAGCGGACGGTGGTAAGTGAGGAGGAAACGCTC
This sequence comes from Phytophthora betacei, assembly GCA_011320135.1. NCBI lineage: Eukaryota > Oomycota > Peronosporomycetes > Peronosporales > Peronosporaceae > Phytophthora > Phytophthora betacei. The sequence goes on from JAANHX010000010.1 coordinate 228,396, forward strand.
CCCACGGACGCAGCAGCGATGGCGACAGCTATCAACGACCTGCGGACCACGGTAGCCAGCATGCAAGCCGCTTCGGTGATGGATGATGACGGAGGAGAACGACACGAACGTCGGCGGAGCAGGAGTGCCTCGAGACGAAGTACGCCTAGACGTGCTGACCGCTCGAGACGTCGCCATGGGGAAAATGATGAATCCAGCGACGACGATGCTGACCATCGGCGACACTCGCAGGCAAGACGAAGTAGGGGGCGGGGGTCTGGAAGGCCTCATCGAGACTATGGCGGTGGGGACAGTAGTGAGGATGAGTCCCCTGATGATTCTCCGAGCAGTGACTCGAGCAGTTCCAGTGAGTCCAGTGGCGACGACAGCAGCAGCGATGAAGACAGCGGAAGTCCTTCTAGCTCGGATGCAGAATCAGAACGGTCGAGGCGCCGACATGGATGGCGAAGCGGACGGGAACACCGCGAACCATGGACGAAGCGGAAGAGCGTGAAGGATCTGGAACTCCCGACATTCACCCCGTCTCCAAAAGTTTCGGTGTCCACTTGGATTGATCGAGTCGACTTGGCCTTACGTGGAGCTAAGGAGTCTGGACGAGGGGATTGGTCGGATCGTGCGCTCTACTTCATCATGGGCAACAAATTGATGGAGAACGCCGCACGTTGGTGGGTGAACATGGATCGACGGCTACAAGACCACAAACGGAAGTGGACGTATCTGAAGAAAGCGTTGTTAAGACGGTATGGGGAACGTCTGGACAAGTCGGCGGCAGAGTGGCGCGTTAATGGAAGAAGGATGGCGCCTGGGGAGACGTACGCGGACTATGCAGCGGTGCTTCGGGAACTGGTCGGGAAGAACAAGGTGAACGAGAGAGTGTTGCTCGCCCAGTTCTATCGGTGCCTCGACAGGGCCACGAAGAAATTAGTGACGCAACGGCCGAAGCCGAGGACGTTGGAAAAAGCGGTGGCTAAGGCAACGAAGATTGACGACCTCATGGATAACGTGGCGCAGGGGATGTCGAACATCGGGCAGGCGTGGGCGACTGCGCCTAACCCAAACCTCATCCCGATGACCGGCACGACGGGCCAGACGGTAGTGATTCCTGGGATCGGTGGGTCAGGACTTCTGTCGGGATTGACGTCAATGGTGAGCGGTACGGAGGCGTCGTCAGGGGAATCGAGCAGTATGGCACTATTCACCAATCCTCAAGGCGTTTGGAACCCGTATTCGGGCACGTGGGATGTGCCACTGGGCCACACCTGGAACGGGAAGTATTGGGCGGCGCCGAGTGCGGGAAGGAAGAGGACGCAGCAGACAGATGGCCCGCCAGCAGAGAAGGGAAGCAAACGCCGTTTACGGGAGCAAGATTCCAGTGGAGAAGGGTCCGATGCCAAACCAGCTCGGAAGAAGACGAAGGCAGCAGTGAAACAGTCGACAGGACCGACGAGTAGTCCCCCAGGCGGCAATGAGTCGAAGGGGCGACCAGGTTTTAGCTGCTTTAATTGTGGGCAGTCTGGGCATCGTGTGGCGGAATGTCCACGTGGGCCTAGGTGTTACGCGTGTCGCGAGTATGGCCACTTTGCACGAGACTGCTCAGATGCCGAGGCGAAAGCCCGCAATAAGGAGTATATGAAGCGGCGACCAGAAACAACTAAACCAGCGGAAAACTAGTGTCGGGCGCAGTGAGGGGACCACGGCGTCCGGCACCACCAACGGATCCCCGACAATTGGTGCCGGCCAAGAATGAAGAAGCCAAGATCGACGGCGGCATGGGTGGCGAAGAAGGAGTTGAGCAGCAGGTGACGGTGGAGGTGGACGACCAGAGCGAGGGGACTTACGTGAGCAGAATGATGAAGTGTATCCAGGCGGATACACTGGCCAGAGATGAAGAGCGTGCGGAACGTTACTTGGCGACCGTGCGACCACCTATGGCAGGCGCTCGATTAGTGCGAGCCCCGCCAACGAAAGAAAGTGTAAACAAAGAGGAACAAGAGGACGGGTGTCGGACTGGAGAAGGCGCAGTGTGCGTTTTACCCGTTAACGCAGTACAGGTGACCGATGAACTGGGTAATGCGGATGCGGCGCTGGTGGAGAAGCGGGCAGCGCGGCGGCTGAAGCGACGAGAAGGGAAGAAAATGCAAGTAACGAAAGCTAAGGAGCGGCGGCGGGTTGAAGAGGAAGCGACGAAGGCGAAAGTGCAGCGATCCGACGAAGAGCGACGAGCAGTGAGACAACGAGTAGAAGAGTGCGCCCTGGCGGACCTAGATGATCGCCGCGCCACTCGCACCCGCAATACGAGTCTGTCTAGTGGAGATCCCGCAAGAGTAAGTTTAGTTCAACGGCCCAACGTTCAGACAAGCGATGATGATGTCGCTGATGGCGTGGAGTATGTCGGTGCTGACGACGGGTTGCCAACCGCGCGGATGGAGGTTGATGGTGAACAAACGGGCAGTGAAACTGGACAGCGGCGCGAGGTTCACCATTGCTGGCACGGCATGGATGCGGGTTGGTGATCGGGTTGATATTGTAGCTCCCGTGGATTACGTGGAAGGAATCGGTGGGTTTCTTCTTGACGTAGTGGGTGTGTGGCGGTTTGCCATGCGCAACGTGTATGGCGATGTGATCAGTGTGGACGCGTGCATCGTGGCTGGGTGCACCGACGAGTTCCTCCTGGGTGTTGACTTCATGCGCAGTCACGGTGCGACTATGGACTTCGACACCAATGAAATGCGGTACAACGATGAAGGGCGGCGTGTGGTGATTCCTTTCCGGACTTTCGACGAGAATAAGGGCGTGAAGGTGGCAGCGGTGCGTATGGCCAAGAGGACGCAGTTGATCGGGAGCGCTGTTGTGCCTGTGGAAGTGGCGGTGGCTGCCACGGACGGGGAAAAGGGTATCCTTGTGCCGACGGAGCACATTGGAACCGTGATGCTGGCCGCGACGATAACTCGGGTACAAAACGGCAAGGCGTGGGTTCCGGCGATTAACTCAAGTGGCGTAGAGGTGCGACTACCGTCTAAGAAGGCATTAGGAACGTGGATACCATTAGATGATGACATGGTGGTGTTGGAAGTCAATGGAGGTTTAAGTCGTGAACATGTGTTGGCCTGGTTGAACGAGTTGGGCGACGTGGAGAAGCCTCTGGCCAATGAAGATGAGGTACACATAGGGGAGCAGGACGAGAATACGAAGCAGTTGGTGATGAAGCTGATGCGGGCGTACCGCAGAACGACGGAGAGCACGACGGATTGCCCACCGGCCACTACACTAAATATAGAACATCATATTGATACGGGAGACGCGTCGCCAATCCTGTTAAAACGACGACGTATGGCGCAGTCTGATGACCCGGTGGTTACCACCAACGTAGCCAAGATGTTAAACGCCGGTGTAATCGAGGAAGGCGAGGGTGCTTGGGGTTTTCCTGTGGTTCTGGTCAAGAAGAAAGACGAGGAGGTGAGGTTCTGTATTGATTACAGAGCACTCAACAAAGTTACGAAGAAAGACGTTTATCCGCTGCCACGGATCGATGAGACTCTCGAAGCCTTGGGAGGTGCGGTGCTGTTTACAACCTTAGACCTGAAAGCTGGATATTGGCAGATACGCGTAGCTGAGCGGGACCGACCGAAGACGGCCTTCACGACCAAGCAAGGCTTGTATCAATTTGTGCGGATGCCGTTTGGTTTGACCAATGCACCGTCGACATTCCAACGAATGATGAACAGTGTGTTACGGGGTCTAACGTGGTTGACTTGCTTGGTTTATCTAGATGATATTGTGATTTTCACACTTGGGGGCATTGAGCGACATATTGTGGAGGTGGCGTGTGTTCTGGAGCGACTTGAAGCGGCCGGGCTTACGTTGAAACTCAAGAAGTGTGTATTCGCCACCAGAAAGATGGAATACCTAGGCCACGAGCTCAGTTCCGAGGGTGTACGACCGCTCGAACGATTGGTGACGGCTGTACGGGAATTTCCTCGACCTGTGGATGCTGTGGAAGTTAAGCGGTTCGTACATCTAGCGGGGTATTATCGACGGTTTGTGGAAGGTTTTGGGTCCTTGATGGCGCCACTGACGAAGTTGTTGAGGAAGGAAGCAGAATGGGAGTGGACGGTGGCGCAAGAAGCGGCGTTCGAGCATGTGAAAGCGGTGCTCACGACAAAGCCGTTGCTCATTTAGCCTGACTTCAAGAAGGTCTTTCGCGTGGTAACGGATGCTAGCGCTGTCGGGCTCGGCGCCTGCCTCATGCAGGATCACGGACGTAGCTGGCAGCCAGTTGCATATGCGAGTAAAATCAATAGTCCAGCAGAGATGAATTATGGGATTACCGAGCTCGAATGTTTGGCGGTCGTATGGGCGATCAAATTGTTCCGACCCTATCCGTATGGGCGGCAATTTACGATTGTGACAGATCATGCCGCACTCAAATGGTTGATGACCAGCTCCAACCTGACCGGCAAGTTGCATCGCTGGGCGTTAATTCTGCAGGAGTTTGAATTTACAGTTGAGTATCGACCGGGTAGCACCAACGTCGTGGCTGATGCGCTGTCGCGAGCGCCGGTCAAGGTTGCTGCAGCGGTCGGCCGGCGACGACGCGCACGGCTGCGTGGGGAGGTCCGGAAGTCTGGCGTAAAGGCACGTGAAGTGGCAGGGTCAGCAGATAGCGGCGCTGCGGCGACAGGGGCCAGTACGGTGCGCAGCACAGTGAATGAAGGCGAGGTGCGGACTGGAGGAGCGGATATGGACGCGACAGCAACAAACGGTATCCTGGTGCCTCGTGAAGGCGAAGTCTAAGTGGTGGCTCACAGCCCAATGGGCAACGTGGAAGAGGGGAGGACCTCGATGGCTGACAGCCATGCGGCAGGGGCAACAACGACAACTGGTGAGGTAGTGGAGGCCGGATCCGAGGGAGATAAAGAATTGGCCAAACTGGAGAAGGCGCGTGGGAAAGACGTGGCGGGTAAGACGGCCGAGATAGGGATCTCGGATCGACCATTCACACGGGCGGCGAAACGTCGGTTGAAAGCTACACAACAGCAACAGCAAGTGGCGTTGCAGACGGGAATAAGTGCGGCTGAGGACGAATGCGAGGGGCGGACAGGACGTACGACAGGTGACTCTGCTCGACAACAAATAACGGCGCTCCATGAAGCAGTGAAACCTGGCAGCGGTGCCTCGCCAGCGAGTGACGGTGAAGTGCGGGAAGAGCAATCGGTACGACGCAAGGTGCGGTTCAATGTGCCAACAAGTCAAGACAATACGGCAATGACGACACGACATGATGCAGCAGCGCGATGGCGGGGACGGTCAACATGGCCGCTAACATCACTAGATAGTCCGATGGTCGCGGCACCGGATAATTTGGGAGGGCAATGGGCAACCGAAGGGCGAGACGAACCGGCGGCGGTGACAGCTAGACGAAGAGGTGCGCGAGCAACGACGACTGAGCGTCGTGAGAATCCGTATGACGTCAGCGTAACTTCATCCGGGAGGTCTAAAAAGAAGACGGCGTCGGCACTCACGAACCAGGAGTTGGGAGAAGTGGTATGGCCCATACGTGGTCCTGAACACGTACAGATGGCGGAGCAGTGGCAGGCAATTCCAGTACCGACGACAACCCTGAGAGACAAGTGTGATCAGCAGCGGCGGCCACCGACGCTACAGCTAACGGACGATGCAGTAGTAGCGGCTCAACGACGAAGTAAGTGGGTACAACAAGTGGTGAAGACCGGGGATTATCGCGGCATGGCGGTCGACATATGGCACGACTTGGTGTCCATCCAGACATCGGCAGGACGAAGAGTGTTGTTACCACCCGAATTGTGGTCGGTGGCCTTTAAGGTTCATCATAATTCGGTCTGGGCGGGTCATTTGAGAGCGCCTCATACCTACGAACGGATCGCGAGATATTATTGGTGGCCGGATTTGCGACGAGAAGTGGCGCGATGGGTGCGAGGCTGTCAGGAGTGTGGAAGTCGTAAGGCAAAACCGAGGGAGGTGATTCCGCCACTGCGGAGCATTCGCGGAGGAGATGTTGGCGATAGATGGGCATTAGATGTGGCGGGCCCTCTACCAGTGGCCGGAGGCGGCGAGCGGTATGTGATTGCAGCTGTGGAGTATGTTACTCGTTACGCGGTGGCCAAGGCGGTGGAGCGGCACACAGCCGACAATGTGGCGAAGTTCCTGATGGAGGAAATCGTACTGAAGTTTGGCGTGTTTCGTGAGTTGCTGACGGATGGAGCACCAGAGTTAACTGGATTGGTGGTCGAAAAATTAGTGATGTTACTGCAAGCACAGCAAGTGAATCCGGTGCCGTATCGACCTCAAATGCTGGGTTTGGTGGAGCGCTTCCACCGCACGTGGAAGGACTGTGTGTCCACATACATGCAAGCAGAGGCACAAAATGACTGGGCGGATTGGGTGCCATTTGCGGTGTACGCTTACAACCCGGGACGACACTCTACGGTGGCGCTTTCGCCCAACGAGTTGATGATGGGAAGGAAGCTGCGAAATCCAAACGAGTTATTACAACAAGCGAACGTGACGGAAGCAGGAGAACTGTCGGAGTATAATCGGTGGCTAATGAGGACGTTGAGGCAGAGTCATGAGGTAGCAGACCAAGCACGAGTACGGGAGCAACAACGTCAGGCACGCTATTATGATCGTAAAGTACGCAAACGACGAGACTTTGTACCAGGCGACAGAGTTTGGATGTACCGACCTCCGAAGGGGCCAAAAGCGACTAAGTTGGCGCATCAGTGGATTGGTCCAATGAGGATCGTCGAGCCGGCGGGGTATGAGAATTTCTTAATTGAGCGTGAAGATCAGAACGGTGAAGCAGAGCGATTTATAGCTCATGTGTCTTTCCTCATTACCTATCACTATCCGGTGGACTTATTGCAGCGTGTGGCAGCTGATATCGAAGGGCAGTTGGAACATGAAGGGCAAGCCGAGCAAGGTGAAGATGTCGAGGCAGCAGACGCGGTTGCTGGAGCAACGTCGTCGGCTGTGCCGGCAGCAACGAGAATCGCAACTGGCAAACGAAAAGGGAGAGCGAAGAACAGCGTTGCTAAGTGGCGAATCTCGAGTGAGTAGTTGGTGGAGGTTCGACGCCGCAGACGTCGCAATAAAGCTGGATACTATGTCCTTGAATACGCGTTACGGCCAGCGAGGAGTGGACAAGCTGTTCCCGATGACGATGAAAACGTGTGGGTCTCTAGTGCGGAATACGACGAGTTGTTCGCAGCAGGACGGGTCGTGGAAGACCCTTTGTTGGAGTAAGGCGTGTAATGGATCATGCAGTGAAGTTGATCACGAGGAGGTGAGCACTGGTTGGAGCCAGCTGCTGAGGTGTGGAGTGTCGGACGAAGCGGGTACGTATGAAGAGAGTGAGTAGGTGGGCACCGCCCACGACGGCAGCTGAAGGGCATGATGCCGGACGATGAAGTTGTCCGTCAGAAACGGTGTGAGTGGGTGGGGGTACCGTTCCTAAGCGGTGTAGGCTGGGCCTTGCCGGAAGCGGAAGTGAAGTGTACGGACGTTATGACCCTCGGTGAAGGCTGGGCCTTGCCGTAGATTGAGAGAAGTCTCGGACGTCGTGACCGTCGGTTTGAAGGCTGGGCCTTGTCGATGGTGAAACGAAGTGTCTGGGTGACGCGCCCAGCGGTGGAGGCCGCTGTTGTGGAGGTCTTGCCGAAAGCGAAACGAAGTATATGGGCACCGCACCCATCGGTGGGGACCGTTGTTGTGGGGTCTTGCTGAAAACGCGATGGAAGTACATGGGATCCGCGCCCATCGGTGGGGGACTACTGGCGCACGCCATAACGAGGGGTTCTCAGCCGGAAGCGAGATGAAGCACGAGATGTGTGTGGGGGCGCCGCGCCCAACGATGAAGACTATTGGCGGGAGCCATGACGAAGGGTCTCATATCGAAAGCGGAATGCATGTGGAGTACCTGCCGATCGACAGGCGCAACGATGAAGCTGGGTGCAGCGCGTCGGTTGGGTCGGCGGGTGTTTCGGAGAGTAGGAGTGGGCGCTGGCGTGCCAGCTGGGCAACGAAGAAGCTGGAAACAGCGCGTCAAGCTTGGTGCGCGAGTCGCTCACAACAGAATTAGCCAGGTAGTGCACAAGTGAGGGTAGGGACTAGCAAGAGGCTAGTAACAGAGTGTGCTTAATAAATAGGAGCGGACACGAAGTCGACGTTCCGGCGCAGGATCACGTAGATCCTGTCGGCCATCTCGGTGTATTATTCGGAGATCAGTCGGCACGAACTTCTGGCACTGCACTACGGACGAGCAATACGATCTGCCCTACGGCCGGACAAGATAATTGGCCTGTTTCAGCATGATACCTATTGATAGAACAGGACGGCAACATCAGCATTATTTTTCCGACCACCAAAAAAGATGCAAATGTTTAGCCTTTTTAACACCCAGTTTAAAACGGAGGTAGCGCAATCAAATTTTATAAGAAAATATCATATCTTTTGCAGGTTTTATTTTAGACAATGTCATGTTGCACATGTCGAAGCTCTAGTTTTTTTATTATAAAAATCGTAATTTAAATTAAATTCAACTAGTATTATAAAGCTAGACAGAATTTCTAATTGCTTTGAAATACTTCTACCTACACATTTTAGAATAATAACGTGTCTACCCGTGATTTGGATGAGGGAGAAAGCGTACTTGCTTCCTAGTGCTTTTTCTTGACATGATGAGCATATAATCTATACCATATAGGATATTGTTTAGCGAAATGTACTATAACCTGCCTGAAAAAGAAATAACGGCAACAAAACTATTGTTCTTTCCTAAAATATTTAAAAATGGAATTTCTCTCTTAATTGTGCGCTTTATGTGAACTTGACACTGAAACCCTTTCGCAAACAAACGCGGCTTAGCTGGCAAAAAAAACTATTACTAAATTTAGGAGAGTTAGCTAAATTACAGAAATATCCCTTCCGAGAACCCATGATGTAAAGCGACTCTTCTTAAATAAGCAATACATACTCACGTTCCAAAATAAATGTTCAGCAATTGCCGGTGGACGCAAGCAAACAAAGAGGAGGTATATGTACTTACTGCGTGCTAAATAGTTTGTATATCGGGGCACCAAATTCGTGCTATCACTGAGATGTTTGACATATCTGCGTGAATTTATGTGTGGCAATAAGGTACAAGTACTCAAATGAAATACCTAATCTGCGTGTTCGTATCGCTTTAGATTAGGTCACAAAACAGTTACTAAGTTTCAGGTACGAGCCGTGGAAATGTTAGCGAAGGTTTTTTTTGCTCATTTACACACAACAATGACAGACAAGGCGAGGACGATTACGCCGACAAGATTGCATACTCTACCGCTTATAGTGAGCCAAAATTACGTCCGCGAAGAAGCTAGTTAGATTGAGTGCTCGTTTTGAACTAGCTTCTTTTTAATTAAATACGGTTTATGGTTTTCGTATAATGTCTCACCTAGTTACTTTTTTGTATTGATTTGGGATCCCTAATACTGTAAACTTAACATGTGGTTAGTCACAAATAAAAAAATACTTTTTTCGCTTGATTGAATAGCTGCTCACAAAAGCGAAGCTGAGATTAACCCCGTGTGTTCGCGCACGGATCTTAAACTCCAGGTATATATCTGCCCTTTCTATAGGCCTGGGTAGCGCTTTACCAGGAGTGTAATGTTTTCAGCTTAATCACCTTCATCCCTGTAACTTAAACCCTAAATTTCAGAGTGCGTATCCTAGCCCCCTCTACATTACACATTTTGGGGACTGATAACTAATTTATAAAGTTAACTAGTTATAAATTTAATTTCAGATCCAAAACTAGATTTACTGTCGAGTGACTTGTCTAAAGGTCGGAGGTAACCAGTTGAGTAATAAGCTCACACTTTAAAAGTGACGAGCTGAAAACAAATCCCATTTTGTTTTTTTAGTTTTGCTAAAAACAATCTAACGATAGTACGTACTATTTATTCAGTGAGCGCTTTATGCTTATGCGCAAACGTTAGAACCAGGCAACTTTTCAATGATTCTTCTCTTTTCATAATTGTATTACTGTTCGGTATGATTATCATTGCGTACATTGAAATTATTATTTTGTTGGTCCATGGTGAAGGGGGCAATGCTGACCAAGCTAACACATTTCACACGATGGAAGCAAATGTTTGAAAGCGTAACCGGGATATTTAAGCATTAGCAATTACCATAAGTGTAATCACCTTATCTATTTCAAAAGAAATATTATTTAAGTCAGCTTTCCCAGGCTTAGGCGAAATGCTTATGTGTTGTGACGCTCGGGTGGACGACGCCGATTGGTCGACGTAGAAACCGATGGGACACGTATAGTGCAGTCGGATAGCAGTAGACAATAGCAGTCACTTGAGGAATATCGCGATCGCATGCGAGACGCTTGAGATACGCGATTAACGTTATACCGACTGATGTTACGCGTTTCACTACCTTTAAACGCTGTCACTTCGCCCTTCGTTTGGGAATGATCGTATCGTACTTGTAGTGATGTAGGGTCTTCATGAGCGGTCATTTTAAAAACCAGACTTCCAGTCGGATCACCATAAGAACTCTGGATAAAATCCAGAGAACTATTCAAAGATAGGTTCGCAAACGCTCACATTTGCTGAAGGGCTCTATCTTTGCAATCCACGACGAAGTTGTGAGATAGTATTGCATTCATCAACACGCATTCGTCTAAGCCGACACGACTAAGTACATGTAGTAGCAGTGTTTGCAAAAGCCTAGGGTTTCGGCCCAAAGAATAAAGTCCGGCCAGGCCGTTTTGCCTTTAATATTGGCATAAGGACTATAACCTTGATTCGGTCAGCTCTTTTGTAAAGCGTTTATTATAAAACGCTACAGAATAAAATAAAGCATATGACTTATTGACAAATGTTTTGCTAGCAAGGCTCACTGTGAAGATGTTAATCACTAGAGTTGGTCCCACCCGATGGCAGACTTGGAGGACTACGGCACATCTGACGACCTGGACCCAGAAGCTGTAGACGATACAGAGCGTCAGGAGCGCTTCCAGTTTGCCCTTGTCAATACTTATGGGACTCGCAGCCTTGGCCAGAGCCTCGAGAGCGGCAAAATCGTTAATCACAGCTCGCCTCACCCCTTCAGCATTGGCATTTTTATTTGTTACGGCCTCGAGATCTTTAAGGTGAACGCGCTCGAGTGGTTGTGCATAAATTACGTGTGCGAAAAATCTTCATCCGCTAGAAGCGAGCAGGAATAATATCGACGCGAAGAGCTGCGCTGGCGGAACGTCAAGTTCTTCAACAACCATGTCGTATGCGACCTCATCGAGGACCTCAAGCAGCACGGAATCCCCCCTTTGCTTGACGAACAGTAAGCGTCTCTCGGACGCGGAGCTCATTGAACTGTACAGCAGCAAGTACCCGAGGAGTCCTCACTACATGGCGTCTCGTGTGCGTGTCCTCAACTTTGGTATTGTGTACTACGCCGGCAAGGTCGAGTACGAGGTGACAATGTTCCTTGACTCCAATGCGAACACGTTCTTCGATGTCCTGCAGGACAAAATGGGGAAGTCGTCCAACGCCTTTGTAATTGAGATCGATTTAGACATGGGATCCAAGAAGCCGAAGCTCAAGCGGCCGCCGTCGACGTCCAGCAATACCGTCCGCACGTGGCGAGTCTACTGAGGAAGCTGGACGGCTGTAACCCGCATTACATCCGCTTTTTCAAACCAAATGAGAAGAAGCAGCCGCTGGTTATAAGCAAGGAGCTCGTGGCGGAGAAGGTGCGGTACCTCGGACTGGTGGAGAATATGAGTGGGCGTCGTCAGGGTTTCTGCTACAGCCAGTCACACGCTCTGTTTATCAAGCGCTACAGCTTCTTACCCGAGTTAACGTGGCAGGCCCCGATCGCTCACTAGTATAGTAAAACTGCTGTGGAAAGCAAGGAGTTAAGCATTACGACCCAAATATTTCGATGTCAGCTCCAGGATCAGCTTTAACTTTACAAACAACGGCGTTGGGCAGAACGTTGGGCTATCAGAGCGTTTGAAGAATACCAATAGAGAGGTGGATTCACCCTGTCACTCTTTTTTTTGTTACACGGCGGCGTCTTCTCTACTTTGCCGGGCTTCACGCAAATGCGTCGCTTTCAGTCGCAGAAGGAGCTGGTTTTCTTTTAGAAGTGTTTGCTGACAGAAGACGGTATTTTGCAAAAGAAATGCAGTGTGTTCTGTCATTACCACCCATAAAGGTTCAGGAAGTAATCAATCATCTCATTGATGTCCAAATAGCTCCTGCAAAGTGGCCTTTTGAGCTCGAAAACCTTTCAACTTTTCTTCTTGACGGAAACCAAGTCGTTCTCCCTTGGAAACTCGCGGATAACAGCAGTTGGAATATCCTCAAACTCGTTTTCCTCCTCTGTTTCGCGTTCACAGTGAGTACGCGATTAATGGGCATCCGAGGCCACATATCCCGTGTCAATTGCTTCATCACGATATACTTCCGTTTACTATTCCACCCACAGTGACAAGTGCTTGCATCGCTGACACCATCTCCTGGGCCTTCTCCATCGCTGTCTTCTTTTGCGTTGAAAGGTGAATGAGACGTTTGTAGGGAAGGGGTAAACTCTGTAGTGCGGCTGTCATGAAGTATTTCGCGCTCCACGGGAGAAATTAACAGCGTATTCTTTGGGATTCGAGTGGAGTTCTTCAAGGACCTCTGACGAACATGTTTTGCGATGTGGAGATCAAGCACCATGTTCGATTTCAAGCGATTCCGAAGCGCTGTATGAATACATGTAAGCCCAAACTCGCTAAAAAGGCGCTCACAGGTTGGTGTGCTAATTGCGATGGACAACATTGCCATCGCAAGTTTAGGTAGCATGCTGTTTGTTTTTTTCTGCTCAATAAACCGCCAATACTCCCACGGGGAGCCTTCAAACTCGTTTGCCCTGGTTCTGGTGAATGGGCCTTCCATCCACCTGAACATATCCATTCGGATGACCCCGATGTCTTCTGTAGCAAAGAGCCTTCAATACTAATATACAGCAATTTTTGGGAGCCGAGCGATGCCTGATATATCTGTTGTGTGTAATGACCGCGCGTGATGGGCGTATACACGATGCAGGGCATGGCCCAATATAAACAGCGGCTGCTCGCACTGCGATCATCGATACTCAACACACTTCACATGTTCATCACAGATAGTTGTGTTATCCCGAAATCCGAGGAAAATGTCACGGTAAGATATCACAACATCGCCAACCGTGTTTTCATCACGCTGTAATCTGTATGATGCATATGAAAGCGGCTCTACAATAGCTTCAGCACTTCTTAGTTCCACCCAGAAGTCGGTGTTACCCAAAACAGCAAGGCTTGATGGGAAATCGCCGTCCTTCTCGTACTGGCGATGGAGCATTTAAAGAGCGGATTTTACTCGAAGCAGTGAGGCAAAGCACTCCTGCATAGAGTTCCATCTAGTTGTACAGAGGAATCGTAGACTAAATTATCTACCGTAAAACTTCACCATAAGCAGTCGTGCGAGCTGTAGCCACTTCTATGACGATTGATTTATACAGTTGACAGCAACAGCAGCAGCAGCCTTTCCAGCAACCTCCCGAAATGTTGCCTGTAGAACGGACTTGACCAGATTATTGATATCGTGTGCGAAACAAAACACAAACACGAGCTGTGGCTATCGAAGAGCCAAAATTCGCCGAGCACGACCGCATTGCCCAGCATTGTCAGTTATGTTGGCCCCAATGTTCCATCCTTCAGCGAGCCCTTGTTTTAAAACTTTCTCCAGATCCTCTGCTATTGCTAGTCCGTCATGACGATCGCCAACCGCTGACAGTGCAAACAAACGTCAGTGTTACACCATATAGAGTCAACTGGACTCCGAGAAGATGATCCTTTGCAATGTTCATCCGTACGTCTGATTACAGGTTAATCCGACCACCTCTAATTGTTTGGAAACCTCTGAGAGCATCCGTCTCCTTTGTTTTACAGCGCTGGGCGTGTTCTTTTACAAGCCGACCACCCATGATACGGCGTGAAGGGATAATCGCAGTCACACCAGTACAGATTAGCTCTAGGAATCGCAAGACCAATTCTTGCTCAATGAACCGATCAGAAAGATGGTTGTCAGCATCGCGTTCAACCAGCGAACACTCGATCTGTTTCACTTCATTTCTTAAAAATTGTCGTTTTTGCTTCTTTTTCGCTGGGCTATTCTTCTTAGGACTCAATGGGAAGCGTTTATTGAGCACAAGGGCTCGTTGATCACGGGACCGCTTCGTAGGACGTGATCGGATCGTTACAGGGCGACTCTGAGAGCGCGTGCTTCTGGCGATTGACTCGGAATCTGCCGTGGGTCTTGCTGCTGCGGAAACAGCCACAGCTGCTGCGATCGCTGCTGGTGTTGCGACTGGAGTTACCGCCGGGCTCACTTCCGAGGATATAAAAAGAGGCGATGTAGGTTGTATCTGCGCAGATTGGTAGTGCTCACACCTGGCGAGATGGCTGCAGTAGTTACGAGGGCGTCCAATAAGGGGAACTAGCATGGTGTTTGGTGTAAGCGGCTCTGCAGAACTTGCACTCGCAAAACCGGTATCCTCCTTTGGCTTTACCAAGCTCTTTTAGTGACGCAAAATGCATGGCTTCAAGACATTTTGGGATTCCTCCTTGGTGCCCAGGCATCTTGTTATAACAGCAGGAGATTTAGACTGTGGATTGATAATAAACTGAAGAAGGTGCACGAAAAAGGAGTGGCTGTAGCTACGGAGTTTGAACGGCCCGGCCATGGCCGAATGGCCGAAAACCGGTGCTGAAACCACGTTTCGTCAGCTGATTGGCCGAAAGGCTACGGTCGACCTGCCAACTCTGGTAGTAGGGCACAGCGCCTTAAAAGTTGCAAGTACCTCATCATGCTCCGCAGTACAGTGCTGACGACGTTTCGCATTCGGTTCATGGAATTTTATTTGATGTTTATGCTGGTACTGAATGTTCCGCGAGTTACTGTTCACGTACGGTGCTGCAGCAATCATAGCAACAATTTTCATATCATGTTAATATGGATTGAGAGCTGAAATGATTGCAGCGTAATAGCATACCCTGCGATAGCTCTACAACTCAAAAGTAAATTTATATTGTATAAATCAAGAGATACGTAGAGGACAGCGTAATTTTGATTATTCGTACAGGCATTTCTTTGGGTTCGGGATGTGGCTCGTATGGGTACATGTCATGACCACCATTGTGTTTGAGGTGGGCGCAACATCGTCTTCCGATTTGAAATGATTGGAACCTATTAATGGAATTATGTATGTAAAAAGGGATTTGGAATAAGAATTCAGACCTCCGTTTAGATATTTGTAGCAACTCTGGCTCAAAATCCAGATAATAGGAGCAAAACGATTTAGCTTAACCCAGAGACATAAATATTTTCATTCTCGAGACGGCGGTACGTGACGATTCCTCATCCTGCTGGAAAAATGCACATGGGATAGCACAATTGTTACCCTTAGATATAGGATATTTAAAAATAGATATACGCCAATTCGGTGGTCATTAAACCATGCAGCATGTAGCTATCAGTTTAAACATTAAGTTAGTACATGTATCGACGGTCGTTTGCTAGCACACAAAAGCGAGAAGGCATTGGACAGCTTCGGCGAGCTTCAAATGCTGCTGCTGCAGTTTGTAGTGGTCGTTAGCACTCTGTTAAATACCAAAACCTATTTTATTTTGTATAATATAAGTAGCGGCCGCCCTGTGGACGACTTGGAGCACATCTATTCAAAATTCCAATGTCTAGTTATTTAAATAGGTGTTGTACAATTTGTGATCCCATCCCAATACTCTAGCTAGTGAGCAAAATGTATTTTGTTTTGCAGTGATTTTGCCGACATTTTATAAAAGCTAAAGTTGGCAGCCCGTCATCATATATGTGTGTGAAAAAGGGCCATTCAAAAATATTTTTCTTAATGTTTGTCAAAATTCACCTTCCAAACTGGACAGAGCCATTTGCCTTGTGCATGTGAATGTTATGACAGGTTGGATCTCTTTCGGTAGCCGCTCACAAAAACGACATCTGTTGTTAAAACCAACGAATCGTTGCAGTACGCATTTCAACCGTCGTTTTAACGACGGTTGAAATTACGTCCGTTGAATTGTCGTTATAGCTGCCACTCCAATGACTGTTGACAGTCTTTGGGGAGCTACCCACTCTGGATCCACCAGATGTCGAGAATCTGCACGCACGATGTGCGTGGTAGAAGCATTCGGGCTACGCATGGACGGACTACTGCCCATGGGTTGGTTCTCGACCCCGTGTTCCATACTAACTACCTAGTTAGTCGGCCGTTGGACGGACGACAAAGTGCTACCAGGTGTAATGGGCCTACGTAAAGCACGGCTTACACGTTATCGCACAAGTATGCGGAAGCGCAAGTTGCGTTTCACTTAGAATAACTAAACTTTCGTCCGAGAGTATAGATTTATTTAAAAAGGAAAGTAAAGCCGATTTCTGGTAAAAATGAGAGCTGCTTTTTTGTTTGGGTTTTCCTTCTCGTCCAATATTCTAAATGAAAGGTATCTATCCACGAATGGTTGACAGAATCCTACTTATCTAATTGGTTTAAGTTATTGACTTTCAATTAATGAATGCCTTGAATGCATGCAGACCAACAGTCTGCCAATTGTATCCATTGATGTGTCTTACACTAATGTGGAAAACCTCTTTCGTAACCAAGTGGTTATGTGTAGCCACTTGCGTGTAACCCCGTTACACGCCCCATGCGCCTTTAAGCAAAATTAATATATGTGTCTGGTACCATCTCTTGTAACAAATTGAAGATGCATTGATGATACATCATGATCAAGGAATACATGTACATGTGAATTAAGGCATTTTGGATGATTACGAATAGCACAGTTTGTCGAATGTTTTTATAGACGAAGCAGAATCAGTTTAACGTTTGCAAAAGGGGGCATCAGGCGCCCTTTGACGACCTGATGTGGTCCCTTCTTTTGCAAAAAACATTTTTAGGCGCCCTTATGCCACGGAAGGGTTAAAGATCAAAAAGCAATCAGGAAAAGATACTGTATTGGATTGTCAGTGTAAGTCGTAGACGACCAAGTTAGGTAAGACTTGGCGAATGACTTCATTAATGAGGAAGCGAGAATATTTTGGATAATATCCAGAGCTTCCTGGGCAACGCACGGCATTGGCTAACAAAGTAGCCCAAATAGGTGTTAAAGAGGGGTGGACCAAATATGTCGAGAAGAGTACTGGATTGCTTAAGTGCTACTGTTATACTTTAAGGCGAACTCAAGGCCTGCTGCAAGCACACCTGGGTTCTAATCCTCGCGATCGGAGCCAGCAGCAGCATCCTTCGACATCTGAAACCGCGGATAACCCAACGAGCTCACCTTAAAGAGTTATCTACTGTCGGTGCAGGCAAGTGGTCGATCAACACACAGTGCTGTCTTGGTAGCACCACTACGGTAAACTTAACAAGATAGCTGACAAACTAGCCACTGGACGCCCAGCGCAGTGTGCAAATACTTTTCATTGGACTAGGTAATTCCGACGAAGATGCATAGAGGTAAGAGAACATATTGCCAGTGACGTAAGTAACTGGGTGTACAAGAATCTAGATGAGAATGTTCGAGGTTCACGGTCTCCGTGCCTTAAGGGCACGGGGCCCGGACCATATCAGTTCCAAAAAAGGACAATCGAGCTGAGATGCTTGCCGACAAAGTCATCGTTGGTCGTTAGCAATATTAAAGCTAGGTGTCTGGCATGTGTCATTAAAATAATTATCTCAGAGGCCACCTTTCGATCTTTGCCGACACGGTAAATATGCGTCAGGTTAAGCTTGCGACATGTTAATTCGACGATAAGCGCTACGCTAGTTGGCCAAAAGTAGGTAACCTGGCGTGCGGCGATCCCACCTTCCAGCAATACGAACTGTCAGCTAGGGCGCGGTCGCTACGCGTGGGATGCCACCTCGACAAGAAGAATGTCGGCGATCGGAGTTGGCTCAGGCAAAACAACCGGTTGGAGGGTACAAAATAACAACATATACGCCAAGCGCTATTCCGTTTTGTCCCTTTAAGTCTTTGTGCGCCAGCCCTACCTCTGTATCTAATACGACATCAGCTGTTAGTATGTCCTCTACGAGATTAAACTCATTTCACGGTAATGACTATATTGTAACCGGAGAAGCAAGCTCCGACCCCACTATCAACCCGGCACAATTGCTATATATGCGCGACATGGGCTAGTTGCCAACTACAAAAACTTGCGTTTGGCGTAGCACCGCGTTAAGAAAAAAAAAAGCGAACTTGCCCCCTCTGTAGATTTAATGACTTAGGTTTCTATGCTACAGTATGGTAAGATTATATGTGACCGCTCCCAAAAGGGTTAAGGAAATAGATCGCTGGGGGATTTGAGCCCACATGCTATAAATTTACATGGTTTCTTAGTAAACTACTGTCGTAAGCCCAAGTATTATACAAATTTTGTTTGCTCCCAAAACATTCACTAAGTATCGCGAAGAGAGCCAATAACAATACCCATCAGAGTGATTCGTTGATGGGGCTTATGACGAGCAAGCTAAGAAACGATCGTCCAAGCTAACACCAATCCACGGGACTACAGGAAACGAGACGTATTCATGGGATGGAGGGCACATTCGCGAAGAAGCTCAGACCAAGACACTTTTATATTGTATCACAGCTCAAGCGAATGTGACGCTGTCGACAACGTAGAGCTGCGAAGAGAGGTATCCATCACGTCTGAGGTTCTCAACTCATTCGGCTGCGTTGGTCGCCTCGTGACTAAAAGAGCCCACAAGATTATGGTGATTGAATGCAAGAAATACAACTTTGACAAGGGTACAGCGCAGATGCGGATTGAAGACCTTGAGAGAGGTCCATACTTTCAAGAGCCAGACTACGGTATCGTGTCTAATGTTTTGGCGTGGTATTTTAAGGAGATCGCTGTACGCGGAGCAACGTTTCACAAAGTGCAAATCAGCGAAGAAGACGAGAATGGAGGTCTTCGACGTGCTACTGGATCGCTGCTATCCGTACTTAGTGGTCTTCCAACTGAAGCGGCACAGCCGTACATTATAATGCATTGATGTGTAAATCCATCCCTCCCTGCTGCACTCTCTTCCTAGCTCTCTTTCACCATCACCGTCGCATTCACATTGAGCTCAGTGACTGCGCACCTCATTATGTTGCGGTCCGTCGTGACAGATATGATCTTGTGTCCAATGAAACCAGCGAGGATCTGGCGATTCTTCTCAAACAGATCTGTCCCAAACGCCAAGTCATAAAACGTTACCCAGGTGTCCTTCGAGATGATTTCGGATGACGTTTTAGACTTGTCGGCGATGATTTCCGCGGCTTCTTTCTTGTATTCCTTGATCTCAGCTTCACTCAGTTGCTTTTGCTCTCTCTTTATCATCTCGGACCGTTCGCGAAGCTGACAGGGTACCAAACGTTCGTTAGAAATTGCGGTTATGACCCTGTCAGCTCAAAGAAGCTATGGCCAGCACCGGTCCATATAAAGAACTGGTAGTGGAACGTTAGCGCATTGGCTATTGGCAACGATAGACGTTTGTTTCCGTATTGGTTTAAAATTGAGTTTTTACCCCCCCCCCTTTCCCCGTGGACATTGTTATATAGCTCTGTAATACGTTGTACCTGTGGGAGGCTCCGAGGTTTGACACACTTAGAAATTTTATATCCTCGTTTAGGTACGATGAGGTGATGATTGTTGGATAAACCACCCCCGACATGCCCTCTGACAAAAACACTAGTATTACGGGATTCATTTGCAAATAAATCTAGGAGGCCTCTTCATCTCAACTTTTATTGCAATATCAAATTCACAAAACCACGGCAAATTTGTGAACAAAAGGTGTGAACAAAACCTCAACGAGGAGTAAATGGCTACTAGTATTCGTCAGACACAGTGAAGGAAACACTGTTGACGTCCAAGACAAGCCCGGTGTGCTTATGTGCACATGATGCTCTGCCCTATTAGAGCTGGTGTCGTATTTGAATGAGTCGGAACAGGAGACGTGCTTGGCGTGGACCGGCGGCTCCGTTTGGGCTGATGAAGTCGGTGTGCGGCTCGGAAAGAACTGGCGTGGCACTAGTGCCGTACTTGACGAGCACGGAGATGGCGATGTAGTGGACTTTAAGCACTTGTACAGTGGGGCGGCCGAAGTCGACGGGGTACGGCTCGGACCCAACTGGCGCGGCGCTGGTGGCGTACTTGGCGGACACGGATGGTGACGCCGCTGGCGGCGAGCGAGGTTGCGATCGGGCTGATGAAATCTGCAGGGTACGGCTCTGACACACTGGCGGGGCGCAGGTGGTTACTGTGCCCTTAGATGTCCTTGAGGTGAACGATCTCGCGTTGGCAAGCGGGTTTGAGTGAACGAAGCTGGAGCACCTTCTTGACTACGTGAGGAACTACGAGAACGAGCTGTCGCTCGACGTGGACTTTGGTGGTGAATATAAAACCGCAGGTGGCGGTTTATTCGCTGATGAATTGTTGTTGTCAGTATTGGTTAAGAAGGCGCCACTGACCCCATCGGTGGATTCAGTGGTGCGCTCCTTGCGTCATAATAGACCATTTGTAAAATGACATGAGAGGGTTGCTCCAAGCGTTTTAGGGCCAGCTATATGTCACCTGCGTATGGTCTGCAACAATCGAGCTGTAACGATATATTCAAGGCACTAAATAAAGATTAATTTTACTTAAGCGTTCTTCCTGAGGAAACGAAATGCTGCAAGTTGATTTGCAATTGAGCAGTAATAATACCCCAGTCGTCAATAGTCAACAGACAATCATATTTGACCCGCTGGAACACTCATTCCAACACTCAATCTGTTACGAACACCCTGCATAGTTACATGCAAGGCTTTTGTCGGGTGGTCAGTAAAAATAAAATCGCGCTACAACTGTCATGAAAACTTATTGGTCTGGTTGGAATTAAGCTATTAGCGGTTTTACTAGTAGGCTAACGCAGTATGAGCACATGTTCATATTAATATGCGCGGTGCCGGTTTGCTTAACTACGCAGATAGTTAGGATGCTTCATTTTGCTGAATTGCAAAAGTGAAAGAAACGTGCTTAGTCCGTAGCCCGAATATTGCTCAAATTAGACATACAATGTAACGGGCCAGGTATTTACTCCGTTACTTGCTTACACTATAGTGTTGAGGAAGCTCGCAATAGGACGACTGAGTCTTAGGTTTAAGGAAAAATAAACTCTGACTTTATTTTAGGACCAAGGCCACAGCCCTGGCTACTCAAATCACGTCATAGTCCAATTGGCTAATAATGGGTCTGGCTCCCCATATATCAGCCAATGGCATGGCAGAATTTCAGCACACGCTAGTCGTGCGCTGATGCACCTACTTATGTAAAGAAATCTACCTGCTTATGTAATGGAGGGGCCCATTACATTACCCCCTCTTAAAGTTGCACTAACGCAACATAAGCAGTGGGCGAAGAACTGCGTGAGGATGGCGAACGGGGACTTGGCTAACGGGCGGAGTGAAACAGAGACGGAGACATCTCCTGCGAAGCGCAGGAGCGACACAACTCGACTTGCGGAGAAGACGTCAAGCAGCA
The DNA here is from genome assembly GCA_011320135.1 of Phytophthora betacei. NCBI lineage: Eukaryota > Oomycota > Peronosporomycetes > Peronosporales > Peronosporaceae > Phytophthora > Phytophthora betacei. Next base: position 250,058 of record JAANHX010000010.1, read on the forward strand.
CGATGGATCAGCAGCGGACGGGACTACCGACGACGGCGACGTCTTCGACCGCAGCGGCACGGGGCACGCGCGTGATGGACGATTAGCTCCGGGCATGGGTTCTCTACGATATATCCGGAGCGCGGGCTTCGGACACGCTGGACACGATAAAGGATCACTTCCGGCGCTTCCGTGGACTGCGGCAGAAGCCTGTCGAGGGTGTCGCGTATGGCGCATTGCAGGAGTCGTGGTGCGCCTTCATCCGGCGTTGAAACCGGATGCAGGAATAAGGGGAGAGCTTCGTCGGCTGGCTGGTGTACCGCGAGGAGATCGTCAAGGAGCACTTGCTCACGGAGCTCCGTTAGCGCGTCTGCACCAGCGCATGGGAGGACATGCACCGCATCTGCTACGTGAGGGTCGCTGAAGGTTGTGGTACTTGTACTGGATCGCGTCCGACTGTCGAGGAGAGGAGAAGTCACATCGCAGAGTATCCGCTCGGTGAACAAGATCACGGGTGGATCGAGAAGTATCGTCGCTCGTTGGCCGAGAACGTGCGCGCCTCTAGTCGCGCCGGCTCACGCCGACGCTCTGCACGTGAAGATCCTTGGCATCGGACTCGGTCTCGTTCGCGTGATCGCAAGAGTCGTTCTCCTCGTGTGAGCTGGCATGCGACACATGGTGGTTCGCAGCGAGATTGGACTCATACGTCAGGACCACATTCGGAACGTCACGAAGGCGATTGGCACGAGGCTCCCACGTATCCTCGTCGGTAGGAAACCCGAGCCATCGTACCCGATAGCGACGGTCGGCCGTGACATCGTGGGCGGGCCCACGATGACGTTTGGGAGCGCGAAGTGAATATTCGTGGGCAACGATGTGCTCAACAATCCAGCGGGTATCTCCGGCAGCGTCAACAACAGGAGGAGGGCCGTCGCGGCGATAGCACTCGCGTTCTGGCTGCCCAGAACGAGAACGACTTGCTGAACCGCTACTGGGATGCCCAGCAGGAGTTGGATGAGGCTCTCGATCAGACCGCCCGAGCCACTGGGGAGAGTGCGCAGCTGCGTCAGTCGAACCGAGAGATCCTTGCTCGGTTACAGATGCTGGAGAGGTCGGTTCACGGTCGCTTACAGACGGGGACACAGCCTCGAGATCCGACTCCTGGTGCGGATGGATCGATGGCTCGCCGCGCCCGTCGAGAAGGTCGCTCGACGCATGTTCCGACTCAGTAGACTGAGACGACTCTAGAATCATAGCAAGGTGATACTTCTTGAGTCGTCCGACGTAAAACGTCAGATGCAGACGTAGTGACGTAGGAATGTCAAGCGTGTAAGCATCACCAATGGTCTTGATTACCGTAAACGGCCCAACAAAGCGCGGCGCGAGTTCGTTCGCGCCGAGGTTGGTAACCGCAGAGTTTCTGATACCTTCAGTCGACAGGAGCACGCGTTCGCCTGTCGTAAACGTGGCCGTGTTCTTGCGGCCAGTCTTATCGGCGTTCTCCTTCTGCTTGTCCACTGCATCCTGCAGTGCGTCTCGAACATAGCGGGTGACCGCTTGGCGCTGTAGTACAAAGTCGCAGACGACTGCGGAGTCGATTGGTCGCGCCGCATGCTTCGGCGCGTAGTTAGCCGGCGCAAGTGGGCTCGATGCGGAGCGTGTCACTGCGTTGACCGACGTGGGAACAGGGGATACACTCGAGATATCATTAGCAACCGGTGTCTGTCCCGGTTGACCCAGTACCGGTGATGCCGCCGGAGACATCGCAGATGGAGTAGACGGCTTGTCGGCAGCTTCTTCCCCACCCAGAGTAGAGACACACGGCGCTGTGGGATGGCTCACGGCGAGGAGAGCAGGGACACGCGGGTGTCGCGCCATGTTAATGAAGAAGGGCGTCAGGCCAGTCGACGCGTGTACCGCGTTGTTCAGCGCGAACTCGGCCAGAGGCAGAAACGAGCTCCAGCTGGAGAACGACGTCGCGTAGCTTCTAAGAACGTCATCGAGGACGCGATTTACGCGCTCCGTCTGGCCATCCGTTTCCGGATGGGCTGTTGGGGACATCAACAGCTTCGAGCTCAGTAGCTTGAAGAGCTTCGACCAGAAGGCCGACGTGAAGCGCGGGTCGCGGTCGGAGACGATGGATTCAGGAAGGCCATGATGGCGGAAGACTGCATCGATGAAGTGCACCGCGGTATCTGCCGCGGTGATCGAATCCGACACTGGAATCAGGTGGACCATCTTGCTGAAGCGGTCTACGAACACTAAGACACCTGAACGTCCTTTAGGAGAGATGAGGACTCTTCATCGCTGTCCCCAGCGATGCATGGTCGGTGTACACCGCGAAGGTATCCTCACCCAACAAGTACACTCTGAACTTGATCAGAGCGTAGCGCATCGCAAGGAGCTCCTTGTCGTGAACAGGGTAGTACCGCTCCGCCGGCTTCATCTGCCTGGACTGGTAGCTTACGACACGCTCTCGACTTTCATCATCGAATTGCATCAGCGCACAGCCGATGGCGAAATCGCTCGCGTCGCAGACGACGTGAAAAGGCTTCGAGTCACCGGGAGCGCGAGGATTGGGGCCTCGGCGAGACTCGTCTTCACCGAGTCGAAGGCGGCTTGATGTGCGGAAGTCCACGACCACGACACATCTTTCTTCAACAACGAAGAGAGCGGCTGGATCAATCCGGCGTAATTCTTCGTATACTTGTGGAGATAATTTGCGAGACCCAGCCACTGACGCAATTCAGTGGGATTCTGTGGCGTAGACCACGCACATATCGATGACACTTTCTCAGGGTCGGCGCGGACGCCGTTCTTGCTCACAAAGAAGCCTAGCACCGGAATCTCCGGCGCGCAGGATATGCACTTCTTCAAGTTGCCATACAGCTTGTTTTCGCGCATCACTTGGAAGACTTGCCTCATATGCTTCAAGTGGACTTCAAGCGCGCTGAGGCCTCCCTCAGCGCGACTGTGTACGAAGACCTCGTCGAAGTAACTCGGTGAAATCGCGGAGCGGGCGCAGCACATGGGATACCATGCGATTGTACGTGGCGGGAGGATTCTTCAAGCCTTGTGGCATAACAAGCCACTCCCAGAGCATACCACTGGGAGTGTTTACCGCTGTGAGCGGTATGTCGCTCAGCCTCATGAGGATTTGATAGAACCCATCGGTCAAGTCGATGGTGCTGAAGACCTCACTACCCGACATTGCGTCGAGCACCATGTTCTTTCGGGGAATCGGCGTCTGGGCAGGGATGGTAGCGTCGTTCAGCTTGTTGAAGGCATGGACGATGCGCCATCCACCCGTGGCTTTCTTCACACAGAAGGTCGGACTGGAGTGCGGTGATGTGCTCTCACGCACATGACCCGCCTTGCGGCGGCTCTCGAAGAAGTCATCGATAGTTTGGACCTGATCTCGCGGGAGCGGCCACTGTCAAGTCACGCAATACTTCGAGCCGGGCACGAGATCGATCTCGTGGCGAATTCCTCGGTCAGCTGGTAGCTCAGCTGGGATCTTATCCGGAAACACATCTTCATATTCGCGGGCGGACTCGTAGACTGGATTGCCGGATTCGCGTAGCGCTTCCCAAGACTGCGCTGCGAAGCGCTCCTCGCGGGCCGACTTCGGTTCAGCGCTCTTTGGACGCGAGAACGAGTCACTGACTGCATTCACTTCGAGCGACGCCGAATCGGCGTCGGTGATCAGGCAAACCTGTTCGATTTCATCGGCCTTGAGGCCGCGAAGAAAGTTCTTCCAGGAGAGACCTGGAAGTCGAGTGATCGACCCTGCCTCGCGAGGTGGGTTTGCAAGCTCGAGTGTTCGTCGGCGACCGAGAGTACCTTCCACGTACTCAAGCACGCAGACCGACTCCGTCGGTGAGCTGTCAATTGGCACGGGCTCTCAGCGAGGTTTCAGTCGACGCCGCTTCGACTTCCGCCGCCTCGAGTGCGAACTCGAGGATGATGAGTCGCTCTCGCTGGACGAGAGGTCACCCCCCTCTAGCGGGAGCCCCTGCTCGACCGCGGTAATGTTCAGTGGGAGCGCCAACTGCTGGACCACCGGCTCAATTGACGGGAGCCCCTGCTCGACCGCCATCTCGTTCGTTTGCGGGAGCCCCTGCTCGACCGCCATCTCGTTCGTCTGCGGGAGCCCCTGCTCGACCGCCATCTCATTCGTCTGCGGGAGCCCCTGCTCGACCGCCAGTTGGTCTTCATCCCCGCGTCGCCGCGGGGACTCGTCAGTTAACAGCACTGCGCAAGCCGTGCAGAGAGGGCCATCGCTCACTCTGTGCACAACGTTCGTCGTGGATGACCGGTCCACGACGGTGACGTGAGGCCAATCCTTCTGGGCGACCAGGCGGTGCGTGAACACCTCGCTCACATCATAACCACTGCGACGCTTGACCGACCGGGCCAACCAGTCAATCTCTGGTTGATAGCGCGTCAGCCACGGCATACCCAGGATGCAGTCAAACGCGTAATTCATCTCAATGACGAGGAAGTCGTCGTTGCTTCGGAAACCGTCGAACGTGTACGGAAGTGTAATCTCGCGCCGCGCGCCGCGGCGTGATTTCCCATCGGCCAACTTGACAGCAACCTTTCCTCTACATTTGCGGACAGTGATGTCCGACGGGAGTACCGACAAGCACGACGCACGGAAGGAGTTGTTGGTCGCTCCTGAATCAAGGAGCGCTCGCAGTGGTCGCCGGGCACCGGCGACATGAAGACTGACAATGATCAATCTTGAATCGCTCGGCGTGGAGGTGGCATGAAAGCGTGCATGCAGCACAGGAGGGCTAGGAGGTTGGGTTGTCACCGGGGGACCCGGACCTCCATTCCAGCCAGTAGGGCGCCCCGCACCTACTGACCCTGATCGTTTTTTGGCTGGTCAGAACTCACGGGCTCGGCATCGACATGCGCAAGCACTGGAGCTGGCGTGCGGCACTCTGCCGCGCGATGACCGACCTTCCGGCAGCGGAAACAGGTGAGAGAACGACTGTTCCGAGCACCGCTCCGACGCGCTACATGACGCTGGTGATTGCTCGTCGCATCGATAGCGTCGATGTCCATGGTCTCGGGCGCAGAATCCTGAGCTGAAGCAGGTAGCGCGTGAGAGTATGACGCCGCAACCACATATTCCTCGCGTAGGGCGAGGGCGAATGCCTCTTCGAGCGTAGAGGGGTCCGATCTTTAAGGCAGTAGCGCGTCATGCCTTCGCGCATACTATACACGAACACATGAACCTGAGAGGCCATATCGATCGGCTTAGACGCGATACACGACGCGAGGTGTCGTGTCTTCTGGACGTAGTCGCGCATAGTCATCGTACCTTGCCGAAGGGCGAAGAAGTCTGCCCGAATTCGGGATTCATCTTGCGGCGGCTCGAACGCGAGCCGAAGGTCACTCTGGAGGGTATCCAGAGTGGGGAAGACGTTGGGATCGACAACCAACTTGCCGAGAGCCCATTCCTTGGCTTTCCCAGAAAGCCGCGAGAGGAGGAAATGGACCTTCGCGGAAGGCGCCTTGATCAACCTCGAGGCGATGGCGATGGCGATCTCTCGAAAACAGCGATTCAGCGGAAGTCGATCTTCTCCGGCACCGGAGTAGGTGGGCGTCTCTAGCTTCACGACGTCATTTGTGGAGATATGCGAGGGAGTTGACACTCGCCGATTAGCATCGGCGAGCTCGCGTTCCATGAATTCTTGTGCCGCAACGCGCTTCTCGTCGGGCGTCGCTGAGCGCAGCAGCGACGTGACGACGGCTTCTCCGGACACCGCCGCGAGGCGGTGGAGAACCTCCCACTCGATCCGAGTGAGATGGAGGAAAGCAGCGTGGTCGAGGTCTTGGCTCATGTTGAACTTGGTCGTTGGAAGGACTACGAAGTGCTACCAGGTGTAACGGGCCAGGTATTTACTCCGTTACTTGCTTACACTAAAGTGTTGAGGAAGCTCGCAATAGGACGACTGAGTCTTAGGTTTAAGGAAAAATAAACTCTGACTTTATTCTAGGACCAAGGCCACAGCCCTGGCCACTCAAATACACGTCATAGTCCAATTGGCTAATAATGGGTCTGGCTCCCCATATATCAGCCAATAGCATGACAGAATTTCAGCACACGCTAGTCGTGTGCTGATGCACCTACTTATGTAAAGAAATCTACCTATTTATGTAATGGAGGGGCCCATTACATACAAGCTAAGGCGACGATCCATCTGACGAGCTACAAGTACATGCTAGCGGTATTCTCCAGAAACATTGAGTTGAAAATGGTACTGCATTGATCAAGATCTCAATCTGGGCTGATAAATTTTGTTGCCTTAGATTTTGCGCGTTTAAGGAGCAGACACTTTCTATATGCTTATACTATCGTATCGAAACTCAAGTCATTAGGACATTTTTCCACGTCCATAAACTACTGTACTATTTCGTTTCATGCCAAAATACGCTATGCCTTCAGGTACGACAAAAATGCAGAGCTATCTCCACTGATGTTTAGCAACCTCCTGACACATCGAAACCAGTACTACGCCCCCGCCCCCCCCCCCCCCCCCCCCCCCCCCCCCCCCCCCACCACCCCTAGCTGCTCAGGTTCAGTGTCGCACCAGATGAGCACACAGGTCTCAAGGAATCAAATACTCAATTTAACGAGCTAGGTTTAACAGCAGAGGATTTTGAAATTAAATCTCTGGGACAAAACGTTTTTTTTTCACTTAACTTTAGTAAAGGTTACGTTTAGCTTGTAGCATTTTACTATGATAAAAGTACCGTAATCATTTAGATCACGTGAAAATCTATTTGTCTGACAACGTTGGGCTTGATTCTAAGCGGTTAGGGCTAGTGAGCTGGTGATTTAAGGTCTTACTTGGTAAGCCATGACACTGAGCCGGCATTCGTATCTAGGACGGGTTCCGTTCGTGAAAAACGAACTGGATAAGGAACATTTGGTTTTGACCATGACCAAGCTGCTGTCAACAAACCCTTCTAGTACTACATAAAAATTATTTTGGGTTTCGATTTGTGGTTAAACGTAGAAGTCGTGGCTAGACCGGTAATCACCGCGTGCTCATGACAATCCGGCCAAGGATTTATGCTTCTATGGGTAAAGCTGAAGATGCCCAGCTGAAGCTAGGCAAAGCTAAAGATATTCAGCAGCTATCGGCACTAGATTATGCGCTTTTCATGTGCTGTGTAGCGTCTGGAAACGCGTCCAACACTGCCCGGATTTTACTGGGCAGTCGACTATGGCGGAATTCTAGATGTGCATTACTCACTTTGCAATGTAGAGAAAAAGTCGGTGTAAAGAGGACATTATGAATCCTAGTAGTGATTCCTTGTTGGGCTTGGATCTCGTGAGTGGGCGTTTCACCCGGATTTTACGGCTAAAACTCCGTCTGAACGGCCCATTTAGTGTCGGCGTTGACGTTGGACAAAAATAATCTAAACATCGATCATTTGAAGACTATAAGCTTTGGCTATCTACATCCACCAAACTATTTCAAGGGCAACCAGCTAGTTGGTCAATGTTTATCTGTAAACATCACCCACGAAAACCTTGCCGATATTGCCCCACAGCATAGGGCTTCGTTCGAAGTCTCCAGGATTAGCATAGCGTCACGATTGTATCTAGCTATCACGCTCTGAAATATAATGAAGAAATATTCATTCGTAGCTAAGTAGACTGACCACAAATTGCCTCTCCAAGTTTTTTGCCTTTGCTGCGTTACAGCCGGTCTCTAAGAAATGTTAGTTTAGTTCACTAAGTGGAGCGTACTAGGGATAACCATATCGGATGACGCAGCGTTGTACATGTTGGGGGCTCAGCCGGTATACAATAAACTTGCTATGGACTAATTCGTTGGTAGGACGTCACGGATTGCTCCTAAATCACTATCATAATGGCCTGATTGAATTGGGTCGGGCTGGATAAATGCGTATCGAGATGCAATTTTACATCGGATGGTCCACTTAACGTGCATGGTCGATCATCTAAGACATATCAGCGAATATAATCATGGCAGATAACATATTTGAATTAAGTAGAAAAAATCCGGTTAGCATGAATAAACATCCGATGCAGGGCTAGATAGTATGCATTTAGGCCCAGGTTATTATAAATTAATACAATAACTTCAGTTTCATTTCCAAATCCCGTATCGTACCTCTCATGTGCTTTGGTGATATGCATTCACCAAGACGCTAGCATATACCCGTTTTTTCTGTGTTGATTAAACTAGTCAGTCTCAGCTAAAGTGACTGCTGGTAATGGTTGATGAGCCGACAAGAATCCGGGGTAGCACGAGTGAATCAACAATATTTGGTCTTCTTTGAGCACCGTTGACGCACTTCTGGATCATAAAATCGCCTAGGCGGCAATATTGATTGCTGTGACTTTCAGAGTTTTGGTATGCCACCCGCTGTTCGTGATCGACACGAAACATTGGATCGTCGTCAATGTAATTATCTCCATTGTGGCCGGTTATCATAGTATGTGGATATTGGACCGCATTGTCGCATCTATGCGGAACCAGCGGTGGGGGGTACTTGATAGCCTCAGCCGACAATGTGCATGGTTTTGCGCTAAACGGTTGTTGATGTCTTGCCACAACCACCGGAGCCACGAGCAGTATAATGTGTTAATCCCATTACATAATGATAAACGCCTAGCCCAAAAGAATAAATCTTGAGCATGTCAAACATCCACGTATACAGTAAACATGTTTTTAGGGGGCGTTACAAATGTTAGATTGTCAGCGCTGAAACCTAGCACCCGAAAACCTTGTCGTATGATTTGCTACTCATCATTTGCTTGTCTGCGCTAACAATGCGACCTCAGCTTTCCTTCCTAGTATACCAGGTTAATAGTCTTTACCTGACATTCCAGAACAAACTACACGTGAGGGGGGGGCTTTAATTGATTTATGTTGGTGCAGCGTTAGGATTGGTGACATTAGGCAGCACAGAACTACCGATTTCCCTCTTCCGACGTGTAAATCAGTAAACCTGAAGCTGACGTTGGTGCGTAAGGACTTGTGAATAGCAAAAGAATCCATGTTTGTCGGCTATTCTCGAGAACGGAGAGGATATCGATTGCTGGATAGCAAGTCAAACGATTCTCTATTTTCACACAGTATCTGTACATTCCTTAGCGTTTCCAACGACCAATTGTACCTTCTTCAATAGCGATAACTTGCTATCCGGTGCAGCGGCAAGTATGGAGACACCGGACAATTTGTTATCGTTGTTGAACATCATCCGTCATTGAGATTCCCCGGGCTTATATCTATAGAAGATGAGCTCAAGACGTGAATAGTGAGGCGAGTATAAAAAGAAAAAAAAGATGATAAGTCTAATGACGACATGATCTCACACACACAAAAAACACGAGTCTTCAAATCAGTTGATGATCTAAATAGATAAAAGCATGTACGAAGCCGAAAGAATAATACAGCGCAAAACACAAAGCAGCGGGCGGTGTATGCCGCAGACTGCAAAATCGGACAGTGAGCATTGTGTGGTGACACCAACTGCAAAGCGAGATGATGAATCACAGGAGCCTCCGCAGCCCTCGTCACTGTTGCCTAGTGCAATAATTACAGCTGCCGATCGTGATTTGGTCACAGACCGTCTAACAATCAGTTCGTTTGGAGAGCTTAAGGGTGTTTCTGATTATGGTAGCTGTCTGGGACTACGAAGTAGGCTAAACGGTCGTGGCCACAGTTTTGAATGGTTGCATTGATGTTGAGGTGTAGATGGAGCAACCGCAGCGCTTTGTGGGGAGGGGAAAAAAGATTTAGTGTTTCTACTTTAAACAAGTCCAGGGTGTGGCTCTAAAACACAATTTGGAGAAACAAGGGTAGCACACATGAACTGCGAAACATGTGTTGCCGTACAGTGATAGACGGCTGGCTCGCATTTATCTCCGAATACGTTAATGATCTTATACTTTTCATAACCGACCGAAAGATGATGCAGGATAAGAAAAGACATGTTTGACAAGCGTTTTGAAATCGAGAACGTAGGTACACCTCATGACATTCTTGGCTAGGATATTACGCGGAACATACGTGAGCGGACAGTGTTGTTAAGTCAGCGAAAATATGCAGACAAGGTGCTGCACCGTTTTTATATGGAAATTTGTAATGGCGGCAGGGTGACAAACTCCCCTGACCTGTAGCGCTCCAATCTTATGCATCCCACTACAAGAGAAGGAAAGGAGTAGGAAGATCTATTGAGCCGTAATTGGTAGTATAATATACTCGATTCTGGGAGTACGTCCCAATTTGGCTTACCTGCATCCAGTTGCTTGAGAATCTTGGATTTACGCTGGCGTGCTACGTCTGTGCTATCCTAAAGATCCACGACTCGGAAGCTGAGTGTATGAGCAAAACCTTGATGGTTATCTCAAAGCTTTTGAGAATTTTTAAATGTGAGATCGCAACGACTACACCATGCTCTCCATATGATCTGCTATAGTAAAAACAATGCGGATGGGTCTATTGACATTAGCTAAAAATTCTCCATCAATATGGATCAAGCGGAGGTGCGAGTGCAACACGTTACATATAATACTATTGTGTACACCCCCGTGCAACTACTTTGAGCTTTCGCTCCCTAGTGTCCCTGCAGAAACTCAGCCCATACAAATTTCTAGTCAGCAAAAATAACACATGTTTTATTTTATATAGGATTTTGTATTGGGCCGATGGTGGCCGTAAATGGTGTCCAGCTTGACAAATCTCTTTTTTGTATGTGAGCCTCCCTATAAAGTGCAAAAACGCGAGCGTTAGCGTATCCTTGCTATTTTGAGGCATGTTTTGCAACTTGTGTGAAAAGCGCACCGTCAAATAATAAAAATTGACTGAGTTATGGGCACTCGACGAGGTGGCCGTATCATTGTGTCCAGGAGTGTATGTGTATTGCAAGAAGATACAATTAATTTGAATTGTTCATCAAAAAGACTATCCATTCGATAGCAAAATCAACTCACTTTACGGTGTAGAAATTACTTTTACACCCGTTTCTGAGTGTGGGGTTTTGGAAGGCACATCATTGCCAAACCAGAAGTGAGAGCGAATGCCATAAGGGTTTTGGTTGGGAGTGGTTGTGTTAGAGTGTTTAGAAAGCTGTGATCCACCAATCTCCTGACCTGAAGAAATGTTTTTACCTCTCGTAAATTTATTTACCTTTTAATGAAAATAATATTTTATAATGAGTATTTTTCCACTGTCTTAATGAATACGGATTGAACGGTGTCCTGTGTTTGTTTAACCACGGGGGTGAGCAAGTACTTCCTGCTACCACGATGACAAAGGGTGTTTTAATCGATCATAATAGAACATTGAGCTGGAATTTCAGATCTACTTCAGATGTAGTCGCCGCTCTCCCTGCTAACGAAATGCGAGATGTCAACAAGAACCTTTCTATCCGTGGGGATTTCTTCATGATTGATTACTTGTGAATGGTGATATGGCTAATAGCGTGCGTGAAGCTGTCGGAGATACGTCCCAAGTAAATGTATTTATGCATTGGTACAATAGATCGCTTGCTTGCAAATTTATATGGTCTTATTCTGCAATATCAGCTCAGACAAGACCATATTATTCAGCGGCTCGTATCAATGAGGGTCGATTCAGCAATGAAAGAAATACTATCGAGTGTCATCGACGTCGACGTATTTGCATGGAATGCGACACAAACGTTGTGTGACTTGTGCATGTGATGAATCTGATAGATTAATTTGGGGTAGCATTTTTTTAAGTTGTATTAGGGTATGACATGACTAAAGGTATGATAGTTTTTGTTCTGATCGAAACGTCAGACACCACGGAAGTACCGACCAAACTGGATCAGACGTAAAAAAAGGTTTCTTGTTATTAATTGGATTAGTATTAATAACTCTATGCAAGTTGGGGAAGGGTGGACAAGCTCAGTTCCTATACGCAAATTACATCAGAAAACCGGGCAGATTCCGCTGCAATCAAATGCCATTACGCCAAACTATTAAATAAACCATGTTACTTGAAGTCTTCAAAGTGGGTCTCACTAATGCCGATGTCGCTTCTGTTGATGCCATCTTCGTTACTTAACTCATCTGAATCCGGCCGACTGGGAACACCGCTGCTTTTGAAGTTGCATTCGCTAACGTCGTACGATTCATCCTCACTATGAATGACATCAACGTGCGATAGATCAGCTGCCTTTGGAGGTTCAAACTTGGGGAAAGCGTAAAATTGGTTTTACGAAGGCATATGCTTGCGTGCATCTGCTTGGGGCGTAGTCGATGGATACATCGTGACAAACGTCGGCATGACTGGATGCGCTTAAAACGTTGCGCTAAGCTTCCAATTGAAGCGCTCAAGCGTTTTTTTTTTTAACACCGACGTTTCTTCCAGACCATGGGTGTTGCACCCATGAATTGAATAACACTCTATCCCCGTCTTCCCAGATTAAGACCAGAATAATCTCCGTTTTCGTTTCGAGTAATGGTACACCGGCGAGCGCCTCTTGTCTTGATCTCTGCCTCCACCCACGTAATTCCACGACCCATAACTTGGTCATGCCAATCACGATTAGCTTATCTTAGATGTCATTGGGCATTGCGACGGGCACTTGATTATACAAGACATGTAGCTTTTTATCTTTCGGCGCCACGCCTGCTTCAGATGAAATTGACACCCGATAACTGCTGCGCTCGGAAACTGGGCTTGCACAGCTAGTTCGCCGTCATCATGGCAGAAGACGGTGCACGAGCTCTGTTTGTTTCCGTAGTTTACGTTTTGTGCTGCAAAAGCGAACCGGAAACTGACTGGAAGGTTTTGGACCAAATTATTAAGAGCACTGATACTAATATGCAACCTCCCGAAGTCGTTTTTGACTTTGGGTCGAGCTAAATCCAGGCTGAATTCAGTTGGAACACATCGAAACGTCCCATCGCTGAATAGCGCAGCGCTATGCGAATATATAGCTTCCATTATAGTCGGGTGTGCCCACTCGACTTATCGGCTTGGCTTGGGTTGGGTTTTGCTTTCTTGCTCGGTTCACCTGAGTGAAACTGGTAGAACGGCAGTCTAGTTCGCGATATTATCGATAAAGGCTGGGCTTTGTGCTTCGTTGGACTATGTACACTCGATGACATGCCCTTAAGTTTACCCCTCCACAACGCGGTCGTCGTCGACGGCATAAGCTTTCTTACAGACTTTCCTCCAAATGTCATTGGCTGACATCCCGATCTCTGCTGTTGTCAGTCTGTAATTATCGCGTCCATTGAGGCTTTTACACTCACTGTATGCTCGCGTGCTCTGATAGCAGTAGGGCATGTGTGCGCTCCGATTAAAATTTGAGCATGTGTTGGCTTCTTTAGCACTAGCCTCGCTGAGCATTTTGTTTTACGGTTCGAGAGCCATGGGTCTTATAAGGAGGGTTAGAAGCTGCGTTTGGCATTGTTACTGTGACACCTGCATTTCCGCCAGTACCGACGATCGTTGGATGGGATCGTTGTCGTCAAAGGCTTCTAAATGTTTTTTTGGGTCGTCCGAGTCGTTTTCGGGTGGTGTCGGCCTCTTTTGGTTTTTTAATATGTCCAATCAGGGTATTTAATGACAAGAGGTTGCTGCAGAGAGCTTAGCTGCGCTGTGCGAAATGCAGGTGGGCTTATCGGTACGTTGCCAATGTAGCCAGCTGTAGCTTCACAGCTTGGTTGATGTCCACGAAGATAAGGTAGAGCTGGCATTGACGTATATCTTCAATTTATGGCACAGGACACGCAACTCCGGGTCTCGTCATTTGTCCCCGACGTGTCGGGTCATACGATTCGCGGCAATCGGACGTAATACGACTCGTACGCGGTTGATAGCACAAACGCGGACAAATACGGCTTTGGTTACGATTCATATCAAAAGCCTGATTAGTACCAACACGATGACGAACAAGTTCCCAGGCCTAATCTGTGCTATGACTGAATACGACTAATAATAAGCTAACCATTGGCAGACTTACTGAAAAACGAATCTCGGTGAAGGAAGGAGCGCGACTGTGAAAAATGTGTCTTCTTTAGGTCACCAGCATGGCAAAAAGAGAGGCCTACCGACATGGCTCCAAAGATGTTAAAGTCAAAGCGCCCCCCTTTTCAGCTGAAAGTGCACGGGAAAGCACAAGTATCTCTACCTGTTTAATATATTTTGTTTAAATACACACCTTTACTTGAATTCACGGGTTTTGTCATCCAGTAAAAGCCTTTTCAGCGAGTTTTGGAAAGCTCTTGAGAGATGGTATGTGCTATCCGATTCGGATCGTTTTGGCTAAATTGTACTGATTGACTTGAGGTTAAAGCGAGTATCTTAATCTACCCACACGTAATTGTAGTGTTTCTTTCGCGCCTCTCCACGCGTACTGTTGGAAGGGCAGAGCAATTGCAACAACCTACAGGTCATTTTAATGCCTTTTGTCGAGGAGGTGCAAGCAGAAAATTAATAAAAATTACTTTACACTTTGTTAACGTAAGTACCGGTGCCGAGTACCAGACATCGCTAGCGCCGAGTGTTAAAGTGTTTCAGCTACCCAAAATAGCTAAGCACCTATAGAAGCGCATGAGCGTCGAACTCAACTAGGGTACCGTGCCTTGGGGAATTGAGAGCAGCCTATAACTTCGTATAATGTTGTACCATGACATGGGTACCTGGCCACCAAGTATCGTTTCGTTGAATAAGCAACAGATCCGTTACGCGGTAAAGGATGCCATGGCCGTTAGTGTCCCGAGAGCTTCTAGTACAAGCACATGGGATAGAAAAGATGATGAGGATCATCCAACAAGGTGTGGCGAACACCACTGGAGAAGCAGAACGACCAAGTGCAGTACAAGCAGCTGGAAGATATAGACAACAATTACAAACAGTTGCAGTTGAAGGCAAGGTTGAAGTTGTACGTGTTGCATGTCAACGAGTAGAAGTTATCGATTACTAGACCAAGGAGACACCTAGAGTGCAAGAACAATAGGAACGCAGAAGTACGAAGGTAGCTAAACTCAATCAGATCTCAATTTACCTGTTCAAAAACACTTATACTGATTGCAACGTTTGAGGCATCTTGCCAAGTTCTTCAGTTACAAACCTCTCAAAAGTGCTACCATATACACAAGCGTGACGACGCATTGCGACAGTTAGGGATTCGTAGTTTGGTAATTACAGATGGATCTTTCACAGCCGCGGCTCATAGCCCTTGATCCGCCTCTCCAACAAGCAGAGGTGGAGTCCACGTGCTGGTATAGCGGCTTCAGTTACTGTTTGCTGATGGCGAACAAACTGCAGCTGTTTTAGGGAATGATCTTTGTTAAATAAAGGTGGCAACCCTCCAAATATTATGGTTTTCCTGCAAACCGGAGAAAGTAAGAGTGTTTACATTACCGTATTACCGTAGTCGTAAGCGTCACTTAAATGGCAGGCCTGTTTAATAATGGGAACCAGTATCTGAAACAGCTGGTAGGACCCCGAGCTCCCACATAAAAAGTGCAGGTATCTATAATAATTTATTTGCTGTAGGTGAATAGCAGTACTTGTAAAAAAACCTACATTTCGCTTGAGACGTCTCCGTCAAAACCAGCAGCTGCCGTAGCTCCAGCATTTCTCACAGAACTCATTACTGGCAAGGTTTACCTCCTGAACCTCATGCCTCGCCGCTCTGGATGTGGATGTGAGATCACTTAGGCAACAAAACCAACGAAAGAAAGGCCAAGAAAGGAATTTCGCGGCTTACTCACGTGCTATAGGGCTCTTTGAATAATAGAAAGTGATCGAAATACGCGCCGACTGAAATTTCTTGGGTACCAATCAAGGCGAGAAAGAGTGGCAGCTGTCTGAAGATGTGGTGCTTCAGCTGCTACAACAATGTCTCTCGGAGCGTGTGATTAGGGCCATCATTCCTGTTTGAGGCTACCGCGTAGGTAGACTGAGGAAGGTTCTAGCTTCAGGAATTGAAACACTTCATACCAGACGAGAACAACATCCGTCATGGCATGCATTCTCAGAGGAATATCTTACTCGCTTTAAATCGCACTGCGCAACAGTGCGATTTTTAAAGCGAGTAAGATTTTCCGCAACACGAATACTGGATGATGGCTTGCCCACCGTCGACCACGCCAATACTTTACAGAGCCAAACCTGACATGGACAGTCGTACATGCACGATATGGGGAGGCTAAAGCTCGTATTGAACTGGATGTTACGACTCTGAGGAAATATCGATTTCTTCAGTATGTTAATTTTCATTCCCTGTTGCTCGACTAGCTTGGACAGCGGACGATGTTTGTGACTGCTGTGAAAGATCGGATATTTGGCTATAGCAACCTGATATATCCGAAACAAAGGGATTCCGTCCTATTGGAAAAGCGGACACACTTCAATGAGCCCATTGCCAGGGACCGGTTCATATTTCTTGAAGTAAGCATCTCTTATGTAATGATGACTATCAAGTGGAATATAATTGTGCTATTTCATAAAGAGAAATCGTATATAACTGGACTGGTTGGTGGAGAGTAACTCCCCTCCAGAACACCAGACTTTATAATTCATCACTTCTCCTTATAACGAGGCCACCACAAGCTCTTCTCCTTTTACCAGGTCCACCACAAGCGTCTTCTCCTTCTACACTCAAGACTTCTTCTCCACTATGGCCGCCTAGACCACTCTACTTTTGGCCTCACTCCATACTGTAATGCCCTAACAACTCTGCGCTAATCATCCCTCCAACTATATTCTCTTTGCTAACGATTATGCGGCTATTCATGTTCCTGAAATGTATCTACCTAAGAAAATAAGTCCAGACGCCTTCGACGACCAAGATGGCGAGTATTGTACTACTAGCGAAAATGGATCCGAGTCCCAAGTACAAATCCGTGTCGCATTCAGATTCAAGCTGATAATTTCGGAGGGGAAATCTCACTGCCATATTACGGTCATTGTCGTCCTTCTGCAGATTACTTCGATTGAAACTTGATGATTCAGAATTTCGTGGTTGGAGATATTACACGTGGCCAGAATAACGTGTACGTTTATGGTGAACGCGGTCAAGGGAAAAATGCAGACGCGCCGTGTAGCCTGAGACTTATATACCATCTCTCGATAGTTCAAAACGATGCTCGACGTGTTGCCCCTGCAGCTGATATCAGCCTTAGCACTCTAGACAATTGCGTGGGGCAAAATAAATCAAAGGTGGTTTTGATATTTTTTGCTCTGCTGTTGGACATTTTTCCGTACAAGAAAGTGGTATCCTATATCTTGTTTCCTGGTCATTCGCACAGTATCGACCAATCGCGTGGTTGCGTGGTGTCGTAAAGCTATGCTAGGTGAGAGCGTTAAGACACCATTCGATCTCGTCGCTAAAATCAACACTATAAAGAGCGTGGCCGGATTATTTCTCGACCACACTAACAATTTCCATCCTTTTTTCATTGGTTGGGAATCTCTGCTCAGCGAACAGCATGTATGAATTGAAACTTGCGAGGAGTTTGAAATAAAAAAATCGCTGATCTGGCGATCTTCCCGGAGTGCATAAACGGTTTTGTACTTATAGTATTCAGTAAACGCTTTTAACCACCGCCACCCAGATACACTTCGAACTACCTGTTTGAGATTGATTGTGGACTTTGTACCGCCCGTCATATAGTTGATACATCATACGACTTCGCAATTACGTTTGCAATAATAGACCTTGACAACGCTGACGTCATTCGCAAAGATGCCATGGCAGATCTATTTAAACAATATATCGGAGCTATTTGGGAGGCTTCCATATTCAGTGTTCAACTACTGCGGCAATTCATGAGAGAACTTCCAGAAAAATTAATAATCAAGTCACTGGCAGCCAAATACTTTTTTCCACTCGAACATATCAGCTATTACCCTGAAGTCCTCGGCGCGATAGTTGTAGCAGCTCAAAGAGAGACCGAAGCCTCCCATGCAGATAACTCAACTCCTACCGCCTCTGCAAAACGGAAGCGAAGGCGTCCCAAGAAGATCAAGAACCCGCTGAGAGCGAATCAGTCGTCCGTTCTGCAGTTCCTTAGCTCACCAAGGAAGTGAGCAATAGCTGCAATTGAAAACCTGCATACATTACTACTTAATTCAAATATTATACTGACCTCGTGCCGGCTACTTATGAGAGCCCCGCCAACTGTTTCATATGTGTATACATCATTTTTTAAATATGTATATTTAATAAGTTACTTCTTGTTCTATTCGGTATCGCTGGAGAAGTCACCATCGGCTTTAATGTCGTCGTCCGAGTCGACATGTGGACATGCCCTCTAGCACGTTTACAGCCCTTCAGGGCTTCAACAATGCAGCTTCCCATTTGCTCCATCCCAATAGCATGCTCCTTCATCTGTCGGTTTGTCCTTCAGAATGTTAATCTTGACTAAGCCACTTAAAATGTTGGATAGGCTACCCCAGGATGTCGATACCCACTTGGTGGTGTTAGCTCTGATTGGAGCTGCTAGGCTGCGCGACTCTTTACAGCCTTTTCGAGGACTCTCGATTTTAGTATCTGCGTTTTTCTGGATCAACTTTGTACGGACACGGCCAATCTCGCTCTGGATTTTCTCTCGGATTATGTCGCTGTTGGTCTCCTGCACGGTACCCATTGAGCCTAACCCGCGGTCGATCAATCCACAGAGCGCGAAGTCTAGAATATAGAGGCTTGTTCCACAATACGTATGCCCATCTGCAGACACTGGTGTAGGGTGGCGATATCTTAAGAAATTCAACGCTGATAGATGTTGCATATTCATTGACATTAGTGGTCCAGTGACCACTGCAGTCATCTCATAGAAAAATATTATTTTCGTCGTGGTACGGTCGGTTTGCAAGGTGGATCTTTTCAATCCCACGGTCAAATCCAAACTCAACCCAGCCCATTGGTTACCGTAGTTTTGACACTTGTAGTGGTATTCGAGGGTCGAATTTTCCGGTCCCACATATTTTGTACTGATCTCATGATGCAACGTATCATACTCCACGTGATTTCCCTTAATTTGAAGGGGGCAATCTTAAAGACAGGAAATATTGGTAATTTAGTGCCTCCCCAGTCTGCCAGAAGCATGGCAGTTGCTCGCGCCGTCTCTTTATTGCCACAATCACCCATACAGCCCTCGCCCCACGCTCCAAGATGGTTTATTTTGGAAATGTTTCATAGTTCCTTGAACGTCCTCGCCGACCGTCGCTGATCGTTTCTCTTGTATCTCTTGTTTCAAGCTCCGTACTTATCTTGGCCACTCCCAGATGCTTCCCCAGCGTCCGCTGTACCACTACGTCCACCGGCCTGTGCCAGCTCACCGCTATAACAAATTGTCAATAAAACATAATATAATACTTGTTTGGTCCGCATTATACACTTGTACGCAATTTTTCTCCACAGTGGTCTGAAGAACCTGTGCTCTGAATAACTTTGCTGCTTCTTGGGCATCATGTGGTGTTGTTTGTCCCTGACGTATACGCGCACGAAATGATAGGTTCTGTCGTCGAAAACCATACCTAATCCATGTCGGCGATGACGCAAACATGTCTTCAAGCCTAATATTTGTGGCTACTTCCTTAGCGTAGAGCTGTAACATAAGGCGCTAGGCTGAGGCGCCGCTTGTTTTCTAGAGTTCAGCCAAAGGTCGATAGACGCTTCAGCGTTCTTGTTGTGTACAGTTGTGGTGTCAAGGCTGTGCATATTTGGATGGTAATTACTGCTGTCTGTTTGATCTACGCATTGATCTGATTTGTCTTGGCCCGAACTATTGTCTTTCAGCTCGCCAAAGAGCTCTGCGATAGTCTAATCAAGGATGTGGCCGACCTCGCCGTAGCCCAGAACGCCCCGCTTGCGAGCATATTCGACAGACGTGCGCTTAAAAGACTTCTCTTTCTGACGCTTTCCAGTTGTATGAATTTAAGCACAACCAAATGGCGATGCAGCACTATTTCCAACTTATACGGCGCTTTTAAAATTCGTAGATAGACCTTTAAGCTAACAGATTAGCTGGTTGCATGGGGAACCGCGGCCTTGCTAAAGCACCGCAAACAAACGTTTGGACAATTTGCCATGCTAAAACGCTGTTGTCATGTCGTACCGCTAGGTCAACCACCGCATCTGCACTGCAAAGTAGATAGCCACTCGAATAATGCTGAAGCTGATAGCTGGGGCAAAATTATCATTGTAGCTTACACCAAGTTTCTGTTTAAAGCCGTATATGACGATTTGAGCCCAAAATCTTCTCAAACACCATGTTCGTCCATCTTCAATGCAAATGTCATGTTGTTTGTAGTTACGACTTCTTTTCCTGGCTTAGCTTAATTCATCACTTGCCAGATATCATGTTGCTACAAAGAATCCAGCTTTTCTTCCATTGCCGCTTGCCAGTACAGTCGTGCACCTCGAATTCGACAGGGCGGACCATATCAACAGTGCCAGGGCATAAGTGCACAACGTAAAGCAAAAAAAAACGCAAATCCAATGCACTGATATTTTATTTGTTAATTCAGTACAACATTTACGCCAATCTTTTGCATTATTTTGGCGTCAGACGCGCGAATCGCGGGCGCGCAACAGCGCTTCCGGTCGCGATAGGCGTCCGGCAAGGCGGCAACTTCCGCGGACCGCTTAAGAATACTCTGGACGGTAGTGCGCTTTACTGCTTGGGGGGTCTTAAAGCGCTCCGTTGCCTAACGAGCAAGTTCGGAGTGAGAGCATGCAGGATCTGACTTGTGCTTCTCGCACAAAGACTGCTTTTGTGGGACATGTAGGAGGAAGGGCGATGTCCCATTGTCTTTGGCGGTAAAAATCAAAGTGTGTGTTTGTATGAAGACGTTCGATCCAAAAATTAAAATCAGATCGATGCGGCGTGTCATCCCTCGGCGAGGAGGGGAAAACCGTTGAAGTTAATTGCTAGGGTGGTGATGGGCAAAGGTAATTGCGCATCCGATTCGCGTAATCAATAAATCTGGCAGGGTATCGACTGATACCGGTGTCGAATTGGAGGTGCACGACTGTATACTGCTGGCGTGAACCGTGTATATACCTTGTACCGTCTCAAAACTGATGCACCGTTGACAGGTTTTGGACCGCACTTGTCAGTGCAGGATCCATTAACCCATTTTTGTCACGTACGACGCTCCTAAGTCTCATGGCTCGAGCCGTGTGCCCATTGCAAGCTTACGGCTACACTCGAGGTCTGGATGTCCAAAAGCGTGGTAGTATACTCATTAGCTGATCTAGGAATGAGGTAATCAGCACAGACGTCGCCCATCCTCTGAAAATATCCACAGTCCATTTTAGTTTATTTCCAATTTACCTGTGTGATGCCGTCTTCAAGCCCAACCAAAACGACAAGAACTAAGCGACGACAGGCGTGATTAAGTGGTCGCTGCTACAGCGTCTGGTAGAAGGCGTGCCTCGCCGTGGAGCTGTCAAGGAGGTGGCAGGCATGTTTCGAGGCGGCCGCCACACGGTTACGAGACTGTAGAAGAATGCAAAAGCAGAGAAACCGAAGACCGGTCGTCTCCGCTCCACCTCCCGCCGTTTTCACCATGGCAGACAGATGCTGGACCTGTCGGCTCAGCTGGAAAGGCTGCGCATCACTTCTATTGACAACGAAGAACGCTGCGCTCGAAATCGGCCGTGAGCGATATCACAAGGGCCACACTGCAAATGTGTTTGAAAGGTGGACAGGTAACCGCCGCTACCTGTACCGTCAGGCCTTTGCTAACGGATGCGAACAAGGATTCGAGGCTGAATTGGTGGATTTTGCATGTGCGACCTGGTTCACTGCTATTCAACGACGTGTTCGACACTGTTCATGTCGATGAGAATTGTTTTACCTGACCGCAGTTAAGCGCCGATACTATCTTCTACGGTCGTCACGTGCGCTCGTGGCGGTATATCACTAAAGTGGTGATGCTGGCTGCAGTTGCAAGACCAATATGGGGCACGGCGTCCAATTTTTACTTTAACTGGAAGCTCGGGATCTGTCCCTTTATCGTCCAAGAGGCCGCTCAACGAAGCAGCGCACGGCGTCCAGCAGGCACTTTTGCATCGAAGGAAGGTCGCGTTACGAAGGAGACGTTTTCTGATATGCTGATCGAGAGATTGCTCCCTGTTGTTCGTGAGCGACCGGCAAAGGTGTACACGTGCGTGTGCAACAGACAACGCTCCTGCGCGCATCACCCCTGCAGATGTTGCCTTTAAGCGGCGGCTTTGCAACATGGTATCGTTGTAGAGCTCTGCTGTCAACCGCCGATTTTACCAGACCTCGACTGCCTCGGTCTTGGCCATTTTTCGGCGATCCACGAACGTCAACGGCTACGGTCTCCTCGCAATATATCAACAAGCTTATCGACGCGATAACTGCTTTACACTGGGCGTCACACCCATCGACAATTAATGCGTCATTCCTAACCCTTTAAGGAACGATGGACACCTGTGTTATGGACGCAGGAGGTAACGTCTACAAGCCACGGTACATGTAACGGGCCTGGGGTGTCCGTTACTTGCTTACACGTAGTGATGAGGAAGCGTACAAGTCCAGTGATACTGAAACCAAGTACTTAGTCTGAAGGAAAATCAACTCTGTTTTTTTTTTAGGTCCAGGGCGGCTTGCCCTGACCACTCAAATACACGTCAACTTCTTATTGGTTGATTATGGGTCTGGCTCCCCATATTTCAACCAATAGGGTGCCGGCAGTTCAGCACACGCTACTCGTGTGCTGCTGCACCTACTTTTGTAATGGTGTGAACCACTACAAAGAACCTATAAACTACCTACATATGTAACTTGGGAGGGCCCATTACAGTACATGGCCAAGTCGAAACTAGAACGGGAGGGACGACCTCACGTGTGTATTTAGTGCTCACCTTAAACAGCCGCGATTGTGTCACAGCACCGCATAGCACGTACCTCTGGTCATATCTAAGTCAAATATTAATGAGATCATCATATATTTTTTTGAGACGCAAATAAGAGTGGTATGGTGCATCAATTTTTAGACGGAGTGGTACGTCGCTGGAATGGGCAACGTCACAGCAGTGTTATCTATGAGAAACAAACATGCTTTTTTAGAGCCGACAGGAACGTCATCTCCAGCTTGTTACAATCCAAGATGTACCTAAAATTTGTCCAATTGAAAACGTCCCTTCCGCTTTAGTCCAAGTCGAGCAATTTGTCTTCCAACTGTACCACTATCAGCGACAGTACTTTCTCGAGTGTTTGTGACTGGTGCGTGTTGGACACCTGCCGTGCTGGCGTCTGACTTCGACTCCACCTCGCATTGTTTAAATGTGATCCATTGACTGCAACCCTACCCCGGGTGCATCTGGTAGGGCAAATTCACTTTTGTTTACTGCGTCCAACTGGACCACGTCGTCAATCACCATAACCAATGGAGCTAGCTGTGATCGAGAGGGTGGACAATGCGTTCTTCGTGCTAATAGGCGGTGGTCAGTAGCACTCAATGTATAAACGATTCAATGTATAGTCTTCAGCAAAGATTAAATCGCCTTCCAATGTGTTGGCACTGCTCCAGCACCTAGATTTAGAACTTTGTAGCCGTGTGTTAATGACGAATATCCAGTCAAAACGGAAGTTCCCATTCTCGAAGACAACTTTTTCTTCTTTGACTGTGACCCACTTGTAAGGTGGTAGTGCTCCATGTCCGTAGACAGGATATATCAGGCTTGTATCCGGACAGCTTGTCGTGTGGTGTGAGACCGTTCAGCACTCTTGTAGCTGGACGATTGGGCGACATGCAGCGAAATCTCTCCTCGTAGCAAATAAAGCAGGTTTGTCATGTGCCACAGCGTTCGGACCTTCGATCCCATTCGCGCGCTCGGATATGCCATTCCCTAAAGAGGAGGGGGGGTCGTTTTGAGTGTAAGTCGAATTCCTTGCGCATCACTCAAATCATGAATAGCGCATAGTGTCATATGCATACTACGTTCCCAGAGCATTAGTAAATTTGTCCCCTAGGACTACATGCAAACGCAGCTGAAGCACATCATAAAGCTGTCTAGCCAGTCTATCTGCGCTCTAGAAATGCCGGCACTAAGCCAGATCCAACCTGATTCAGATTCACCAGATATTCGCTTGCGCACAACATTACTGGACCCTTCCATATTGTAGATATATCGGCAACACAGGAAAGATCGTTGCCAATTTTGATTGTAGTGGTACTGTGCCTTTTCAAAGTTTTGGCCAATCTGACCTTTAAAGACTGGTCCTAAGCAAGGGTGGGTAGGGCTAAAGGTGGGATTTAAGGACGAACTGGAGTTGAATTGCTAAGCCAGGCCATTAAATAAAATGATATTTGGCCAAAAACACTGTTTGATTTTGCCGACAATGATCCAATAATACTTGATTGTGGAGGTCCTACGTAAGGGCTCCGATTTGGTCTAAAGGGTACCTTTTAACAAATTAAGGGCTGAATGGTCAGTATTTGCCGGCCATTTACCCTTACGTAAGATATCCACAACAGATTGATTTTAAATCGAATATGGGCTACTTATCAGACATACGCTGGCGAGCCATTGTCTTGCGGTATGTCTACAATATTGAGATCAGCGTAGCTGCCGGTGTACTGGGCGTCTCGGCCAGAAGCCTTCGGAGATGGTACCATCTCTTCAAGACAACAGAAAATGTCGACGGTGCCCCCAAGAATCAGCGGTCATCTAAATGCATACTAATACTTTAATGAAATTTTGTCAAATATTGTCAAATATGTCTTTGATTGGCATAGTCTTTTTTCGTCGAAGGGTTAGGCTAAATTTTAGTCGGAAGCACCCGGTCAGATAGAAGGTCTTCAGTAAGGGCCATCCTCCTACGTAGGACCATAAAACGGAGAGCGTTTTGGCAGAAAGGCACAATACTATCAAGACATCATTCAGCTATATCTCTGCCTGGCTTGGTGTGTGATTCAATCAAAGTGCAGCTGGTCCAGTACTAGCTCGTCTTCGGACATTGCTTCTTCCTGATGGGGCTCATCAATCATCTAGGCTACAGCGCTATGATTGATTTCTTGCTCCCTGGGGGCCGCTGTGTCTGCAATCGCTGAGCCATTGCCCGAGCTTGTCACCGTTTGAGCAGGGGGGGGGGGGGGGGGGGGGGGGGGGGGGCTGGCAAAACGGTACCTAAAATGTGTTCTAAAACTTCCTAATTGCTCTAATAAATAATTTAGTTTTTCTAAACTGTTAGTTATACCGACAGTACAGTGTCTCACTTTGCCTTTGCCGGAGTAAACGTCAGGATATAAAGCTCGCGTGTATTATCAACCAGCCATAGTAATGACCAGCCGCGCTTCGGCGCCACCGCGGTTCGCTTCGCTCGCGATTTAAAGATTGGATGTACTGGAGAGTTCAATCCGCCGCTCGCTAGTGAGCTCGCCTCACGCTATCGTTGCATGCTGCATGTTTTACACTTAGCTTATATTAGTATCAATTAGTACAGTTAGATAACTTTTAAAATGAATTTAGGAACCTTTTTCGGATCCCAGAGCAGGGTCGTCGCTCTATTGGTTCTTGGAGGGAATCTTGAAGATTGGGTCGATCGCGATTCCTATTCGACAGGTACATCGTGGTAATGACGAGAGACACTTATACTAGCTCGGTGCATTTGACGTTTGAAACACTGCCGTCTGTTTGACCTGAAGTGAGCTAGAGCTCGGATCTCTGGAAACCTTTCGAGCTGACCCAGACCGGGGATCACGCATGGTTTCTTCTTATTCACGTGCCAGCAGTCGGCCTCGGACTTTCTCGACTTCCAAGCTATCCCCTCTCATGCTTGAGACAACTCCCTCGCTGCTGGGATTAGGGAACACTACAAGTGCAGTCAAAATTAACAGCCGACATAGTTCAGCATCATCAATGGGTCGCCCTACAACTACCAGATCTTCTAGTAAATTCATAATCGCGTCAGTGTACGTGTAGACTCGTTCCGTTTTCGATTTCTGCACGAACATGGCTGCTTATCGAATGTCGGTTTTAGCTGCGCTTTTAGCATTGCACTCCTATTCAATCTCCTGGAACAGTACTATAGAATCACAGCTGAACAGGCTCACAGCTGAAAAGCAGCCGTTTGTAGCGACCTGCTAGCCGAACGCTAAGCGAACCTGCGATTTTTGCATGTGATTTGATCCTCCTTCCTTTCTAGCGCCGTTTCGTTGACGAGCTCCAAACGTCGTCGAGCACAGTTGGCTTGGTTACCCAAGGCCACAATTAGAGCACCTTGCGTTTAAATTCCACAATTGAACGCCATAATGCGTAGTCGTCTGCACCCCTTAGTTTAAGATTCTTTAAGATTGGAAAGTCCCGTAAGTCCGTTCGTATTATCTTACGCCTCTTAGGCGACTTAGACTTCTTCATAAGCTTCCTTTCTGAGATCGTTCGCTTCTTCGCTCGCTCTGTCTCGGACGGCGAGCAGTCGGACGATTCGGCATCATTGGAGTCGGCATCACCGTTCTCTGACTTATTGGATTCCTTACTTGACTGCTCACCCTCATACGACGTCTTTAAGGATGACAAGGATGTGGACGACCCAGACACTGCATCATCCTTAACCCCATCATTGGCTAAGTGACTAAAAGCGCGATCTTCTTCCATCAGCACCTGGAGACGTGATGTGGTCTTATTTGGGCGCAAAGCCTATTGTTTGTGTACGGCATCGTACCCAGGAAAGTGGAACGCAGAATGACGGGGCCAAAGGATTCTCTGGGATATGGGTGCTGATGATGAATGAGGAGATAGTGGGTTGGGAGGTGAAGTCTACCCAATTTCTCCTTCATATGCTCTAGAACCTCATTGCTCCCACGTTAATTTGAAATAGAGATTATGTGGGACCTTTCTATCTACCCTATCTAAGGACGTGAGCATAAGATATTGAGGGGTTCTCCGACCCGGTCGAGTTGAAACGGTTAAGGGATGACTTCAGTGCTGCAGCGCAGGTTGCATCGGTGGCCGATTCAAGTACGGGTATTCTGTACAAGATCATGATAAACTCAAAATCACAGGTCGAATTCGCTTGGTTTTGTCGGGGCGGGTTTCGAAAATTAAAAGGTATTTTGTTGTTTTTCAATGGTGTTGTGATATGGGCGAAAAGGGAGCGCTAACGTAGCACTGCAAAAGTGATTGTGCACTAGGGAGAGTCGTAGTGCGTAGAGGCCGATTATACACTACGTGCCTCCAGTAGTGCAGCCAAAAGAATAGTTCTCGTAGGTCACAGCCCCAAAATCGCTTTATGTAGCCTCACCACACATTTACATCTAATACTGCTGTGGTCCAATCCAAAATGACGATTTTATTTTTTACCGATATCTCTACTACCAGAGCGCAAGTGCAGACACAAAGCGCACCACAATAACGCTCTCGGCATAGCGCACATGAACATATGTTCCGCTGTTTGAACACTAGATACGCGTGAACACTAAATCCTCCGCATTTTGAGGGCGGTTAGGGGTTTTGTCGCTGTTCAGTCAATATTTAGCGATATTACACCCCATTATAAGGGCGGGTAGACCAGACAGTTGCCTTCCGTTACACGCACTCACAAACACAAAAGCGGGCTAAGAGGGCTACAATTTTGGCGCAACGAGAGCGAGGTTAATCTCCAAAAGCCGATGCATTAGCAAAAGCAACCAGCTCGAGCTGGCCAATCAACTGACACACAAAAATTAACCTCAAGATTACGAATAAACAAGCAAATTAATCAGCCGAAGAATATCAATGGTAGAGATATTTTTTCTCAATAACTTAAGGCGAAGGTTGTCAAGTGTAGTTTCGTCAAACAAATGCTGGCTTTGGCGTCATGTTGGGCTCATATACCGATGCTGACTTGACCTAGGAGGATGGGCGGGTCAGATTGACTTGAGCTAGGCTAATAAATTATTTTCTGCGGCAAATGTCATCTTGGATGATTTTATCCAATGGAACTAGTTTATTGTCGATGTGCGATCCTTAAAAAGCCCAATCGTCGTTTTGAAGTGGTCTAGAGAAGTATATCACCCCACGTGAGCGCGGAGGCGCTTATATAGGCTAGTCATTTCACGATTGGGTTTTGTCGCATTATCGCTGCGCGTTGAACCGCCCAGTGCTGCCTCAACGGATACTCAATGAGTGTCCACCCCCTCAGGAGCCCTTAATATATTGGAGAGTGCTACTCATCGGGAAACACGCTTTTTGCTGCCCGTAGGGGGCTGCTTTCGCCGCGTGCACTACACCACTATGTGCGTACCGTTGGAAAAGCAGAGTTATTACACGTGTAATTGTGTTATTTATGAATCTGATAGCAGTTTTCATTTGTCCTATCACTTTCGGATTTTGCACTAACGTTGGAGATTCACTGAGCTTTGCATGGTTCCAAGACAGGTTTTATGAAACCCCGCGTAAAAGCGAAGGTCCTACGTAGGGACATATATCGGAGGGTATTTTCCGAAAGGCGCTATACATGTATTATGTAAGAGCAACTGTATCGAAAATGAAAAAATAAAAAGTGATTAGACGAAATAAAAGCGTAGGGCACGCTTGAATCGGCAAAGAAAGGCCGATAATTTGAAGTACGATTTTCCTTCCGATGTAGTAACAAGCAGCATTGTTGGTAGATCTGGTTAAAACACTTTTACAATAAAAAGAAAAAAGCTGTTAACAATGCCGAATATTACATTTCTACGTTGTTTTACGTAAGCATTGTATCAATGGACCTGGTAGAACTTCAATGCTACACAAACTTTTCACTGTAGCATTTCACTACTCGGGGAGCCACACGTCGAGCGGTCCAATGTAGTCATTTGTCAGTTTTCCTCAGACTACACACTCCGTTCGCCATATTTCATGATTGTCGTCCGTCCTCCAGCAAACCTGGGTCGACCCCCAAGTGAAACCAGCGCGCTTTTAACACGCTGCGCAGGCAAATTAAATTCTGTGTTTTACTGGACTGAATGTAACCGCTGTCAGCAACACCACATCGATCACCATGGGCCAGAACCCGAGTGAAACCGCGGTCGGCGTGACTAATGGGAGAATTGTTGAAACAATGCGTATACTACGACGATGGGTTTGCAGATTCAAAGCGTCCTGGTGAAAAAAAAACATCTCCTTTCAACAAGAAACAGAGACTCCAGACGACATTTACTTCGACAGAACAGCAAACCTTTTGGAGACTTTTCTTAGAGCTCCAAGCTAATGCGCTACTTCCCGATTCCTTTGTAGAACTCCCGTCAGCTATTGCGCTATTTCAGAGGTTGAGGCCCAAGTGTGGTAGAGCGATTCCACGGTGGCAAGTCTTTGGGCGAGACGTCCTCGATGAATACGCTGGGTCTACAACTTAAGGAAATGGAGTTAATGTAGCGAATTTTAGGCGGACGCATAAATTTTCTTTCAGATGTTTGGACTAGCTACACTGCCGCTGTGTTGTATTCCTTCAATGCAGTACATGAAAAGAAAGATTATCTCAATCGAGAAAAATGTCGACTGGCTAAACTTGGCAACACATTGTTTAATCACAAACCAACTGTGTGTATCGTTGAATGGACGGAAGCCAGCATAACAAGTGTGCTTAATATCTATCTCGACGCCTGGCGAGCAGTGTGTGCAATTTCTTTCTACGCGCTCTCATTTCATTCAGCGTGCTTTCTTCGGGATTGTTTGGCATGTTCACCGACGGCACTTCAGTGCAATCAAATAACGCGATGGCATCTTCGAACGTGCCGAGGTTTTGTTTGCCTCGTGAGTCTGTGGAGGCCTGTGCATCACCGGTTACTGGTGAATCCGGGATTACATTATCCCAAGCACTGATGCAACCTTCGTCTCTGCCCATATCGTCTCCTTCTTCACACAAATCGACACTTTCAGCGTCAAACGCATCTTGGGCTGCAGCAAACAAGTCATTAAGGTCCTGCAAAATAAAAGGCGTCGCCAGTACTGCTGTTTGGTTCGACGATGATTGACGGTCTGACGACAACTGAAGCACTGGTAATGCCTGCGGCAGGGGCTATCAATGCAGAACGAAAAGATTTCCAGCTTACAACACAGCTGATATCTCGCATGTGAAATTGTCTGATTGCTGGTGCTTCAGACAGCAATACTGCCATCGTGACCACTCCCGATCGGAAACACAGAACGTCGTCTCAAGCTGCGGATTCCTGTACGCTCAGTAATAGCCGTTGCTCCATGTCGAGGTGTAGTGAAGGTGTTCATGACCACCGTCTAAGCGTGGAATCAAGTTGAGCTGAGTGATTGACAGGTAAGCGCGTTGGCACCACATCCACTTGAGCACTGGATGCTGCCCGTTGTGTGTCATTGAGATTTATTATGCCATCTCTAGCAGTATATGAAGTACGAACGAGCTCGGCGGGATCCGGGGACGCAGTGCTCTTTCCACATCTCTAGCTGCACAAATATTTTCCTTCTCCTTACAGTAGTGATTCCGAGCATCCCGCCGGACAAGCCGCTGTTTCAGTGCCTTACAAACGCGCATCTGGTTTCTGCGGGGAGATGGATCAGCTCAAGCTCACTTAGCAATCGCTCACATGTGAATGTGATCACGGCAGTCGACAAAATAGTCAGCGCAAGTGATGGCAGATTAACGGATGAGGCTTATCTTCTTAAATACTCCCAGTACTTTGTCACAGTGCCACCAAAATCTGCCCTTATTACGTTATCATACTGGCCAATCATCCAAGCTGACATCACACCTCTCAACCCCGTCACATCGCCGTCGACAAAGCGGTGGTAGTAATACATCGCAATCTCGCAGATGGCGTCCCCTCGGGTTATATTAGTTGGTGGAAGGCTTCGCGATTCTTTCACGCAAGAATGGTGAAGGAAATATCCCAATACAAAGAGCGGCTGTTCACACACAATCAGCCATATCGGAGGAGTGTACACTAGCCACAAAACCCGTATAGATATCTCCGAATGACCTCACAGCATCAGCTAAGATGTTTTCATCGCATTGTAGCCGGTGAGAGGCAATACAAAGCAGCCGCACTGATTTTTTTCTGCATCTGCCAAGTCACTCCAAACCCTTGCTGTCCAAGAACTTGCGTTTGACTGGGAGTGCATCGTCATTACAATAGGATATGCAAAGTCTTTGAGAGAGGCCCTCACTCGAAGCAACGAAGCGAAGCATTTCTGCATGGACTTCCATCGAAAAAGGAAAAACGAAAAGAGGATGTTTTCCCGTAACGCGCAATAATTTCTTTTTTTGCACGAACAAGCCTCGTTTCAGAGGTTGGATTCAAAAAGCCTCACTATTGCTGCTGCTGCGGATTGCTTAGCATCAAGTTTAAAATTCGTTTCAGCATTACTTTGACGAGGTTATTGACATAATGGGCAACGTAGCGCAAGAAACAAATATCAGGCCAGCGTTGTCTGTCACAATCGCGCCAACGTCCCAACCTCTGTCCGTCACTTCAACCCAGATGTATTCAAGCTACCTCGCAATTACTACCGCGTGATGCCCCGCAGCGCTCAGCACCAAAACGTAAAAGCTGACAGCCCAGTGCGTAGTGTTTAACAATATTTTTGCCATCGGCATGGCAGGACAAAGCCTTAACTACAAGTTTGATGAATACTATGTACGCCAGTGTGTCGACAAGAAATTCACTTTGTCCAAACACTCTTTCAAGGGCGGTCAAACCGGTTTCGCAATAAAATCACACTCAAATTGGCTCGTCAAGTCCACATTCGCATCAAAAATAATACCACTTTAAGCTACAATAGGCTGAACTAACCTGTTTAGAAATCGCCACCGCAGATTAACAGCTACCTGTATGTAGGTGGCACAAATAACGTCGCGCCGTTAACAGTTCGACATACCCTTTTCAGCAAATAGATCCTATCGGCAGCTCGTAGCTAAGCGAAGTGCGGTGCAAATAGAAACGTTGACTGACCGACGCAATTGGCCGAGATTCAAGCTCTGATCTCTAGATCGCAGCCCATCCCGTGGTGCTGTGACGGATAAACAAACTTCAAAATCCGTAGCGGCGAAGTCCGTACCGTCACCAAAGCCATACCGTCAAAATTCCAACTGTCCGACCGGGTTCCAACCTGATACCGGTACGATCTGCCAGTTAAAAATCGGACTTTGCGCGGTACATGTGTTACACATAATAAAAACAAATTTAAAAAATCCCTTCTCTCTGAGGGCCCACAGCCATTCTACAAACCACGGCCACGAGCGCGCAGCGGTGAGGGCGGAGCGCAATTTTGCGGCCCTCCTGCGACCTCAAGGCCTCGGTCGCACCTCTACGCGCGCGGCATCACTACCAGGGACTCACGCCACACTACTCCCGCCGTTGCCGTCCCCGTAGATGAATCATGTGAAGTGAAATAACCCGTAAGGGCGAGCGGAATGCTGCTGGATGCGGCCGAAGACTATCTACGACCAACATCGAGACCACAGTACCTATTAAATATGGTAAGTTTCTGCTGCTGCATAACATGAGTGAGCATGTCGTTTCTAACTTGCTGTTGCAGCTTTGTTTGTAATATAAGATGATGCGTTAGTGCGGAAGCTGTTATCTATTGCCAAGAATTATACAGTTCAAAGTGTAAGGTGAGATCTGGTGCTGTTACTTAACTGTACTATGTGTACTACAGGTTCAGCGCTTGGGGGGGCTTGTTACGAATGAATTTTGGCAGCGCCGAAGGTGGTGTTGGATCGACAACGTCACCACGCTCAGCACGCTCGTGGAACTGGGTTATATGTGAGTCAAGCTTTCCAGCCTTGTGTAGATTGCGAAGGGCTTTCAGTGCCGTACCCGCTGCTGCTGCTGAGGACCCGTTCGTCTTCAAGAAGTCCCGCGTGTTCACTTGCGCTTTCTCACCAAGCGCAACCACCTCACTCTTGAACGCAGGAGACGAAGCATCAAGTGAAAATCCATGGGGTAAGAAAAGCATCATGTAGCCTGCGGTGTGTCTAAGCTCGTACAGCGTCGTTTTCTTCACAGAGCGCGAGGCATAAACGCGGGGCTCGGCCGTAAACCATTCGTACCAGACTGCTGCAAGAGACTGCGAGCCCTTCTTCTTCGGACGAACAGTTCGGATGGCAATTTGTTGGCCAGGCTGTGATACACAACCCGCAACAGTTTTGGCTGGAGCCGACGGTGAGTGCAATTTCGCCTCTACAGCTAACAGTCGTTCCTCTAGGCGCTGATTTTGCAGGATTAAAACGCTGATCTGCTCGGACTGGCGCTTCATGAGGCTTAACACCTCAGCAGAGTGAGAGTCGCTAACGCTGGGCTTGGTTATCGCTGATGGTGGCATGAAAGCACGGCGGATTGTGCTGCTCCATGCAAGTACTTCCGCTTCCCCGATGGCCCGTGCTGACATGGCCGCCCGAATGCGGGCAACCAGTGCTCCTTCGCGTGAGAGCAGCAGCATGTCGGGGTAGTGCATGATGAGGGTGGCTGACAAGACCTCTGCAACGTCTTCGTTTAGGTTCATGCCAGGCTCTGCAAAGCCCAGGGAGCTCGTAAAAAGTAGACCATGCAGTGCTTGGGCGCGGAACAGCACAGGCGGCTCCAAGATACGCAACGAAGGAAGACGTGCGCCCTCTTTTGGTTTCCATCCGCTCAGGACACGCGCAACTTGCTGGTCTGCCTGCGTTGTACCCAACATGTACCCAAACGCCTTATTGACGCGGTCAAGCTGCCAACCGCCCCGCTCTATAATCCAGTTTTCTGCAAGAGTTCCATCGTTGGCGTGCATGGCAGCTCCTCGACGAAAAGAGTGGGAGGTAAGTCCTTGTGTGAGTTTTACCTGCTTCTGATCTGCAATGTTCTTGACTCGAACCAGTAATCGGTTCACGTACGCTTGTGCACCAGGAACCGATCTGGTAGCTGGCGACTGTTGCAGGTCTGGCAAGGATGCGGGGCTGTCGTCTGCCTCGAGAAGCTCTACGAGACTGAGGTCTTCTACATCGCCAGTATTAGCTCCGATATGCCTTGTACTGGTAAACTGAGGAAATAGACGCTTGCTTGGCGCATTCTGTATGGTTAGAGCAGCCGCTAAAACGAATAGTGGACAAGTTAAAAAACTTGTCGGGTCCTTGAACAAGGATACACCTTGTAGCAAAGCTGTTTTAATCCGCTTAAAGCGTAGGAAGAGTACGCCACCTACATATTGCAAGGTTCCAGTTAGCGTAATTGTCAATATATAAAGAAAATAAAATAGTCAATGATCTTACCAGGTAAAATCGAGAGCTGGTTTTTTTCAAGTTGCTCTGCGTCCGAGCTACGTCCGTATAAATACCACAGCATCACAACCAGAGCTGCATCCGGATAGATACTCTCAGCAGATTCAGAAGTATAAAGTAGGCGAGCGATATTTTCTAGATCTTGCTTGGAACACGGTGGAGCTTTCTTTTCAAAAGCCCCATCCTCGCGATTGGTACAGTACTTACCAAGCCCAGACAGGATCTTCTGCAGCTGGGGCTTTACTGTCCCCCCTTGCTGTGGGTATTTATCTATCAACCAGTTCTTTACGTTTCCGAAATAGGCTAGACATGTATTGGTAGATCGAGTTTTGTCTGTCGATCTAGCTAGAGAATACGCATATTTATCTAGCACAATTCGAAGTACCCTACCGGTCTTGTCAGCGTCGATAAGCTGTTGAACATGCTCTAGTGTGATGTTTTCTGAAGAAAGAAACGTGTTGAACGAGTTGATCGCCGTCACCCGGGCCTTCTTACTGTTAGATGGCGCTAGCGACGCGATAGACATGGTCACAGCTCTGCAAAATGATGTATTTTAGGAAACAGCTGCCAACCGCCACCTCGGGTTGGAAACTTCCTGATATTTTTAGAATATGCTACTATATGGATATTTGTAAAGAGTACAATATATTCTGAAAAAATTCCAACTAAATATGGTCGGATTGGTAGGAATTGGTGGTTACTTTTTATGACTTCGTCATTGGATAAAATCACATTAATCTTGCAATCTAATTGGTGGATTGGCTGAGTACAGTTCTTCATGGACGATGCATGGTTGGAATCTTGCGGATATTATACCATACCAAAATTTATCGGACCGGATGATCTTATCGGACCTGTACCAAATGAATGGTACATCAAAACAATATGTTTCAAAACAAATATATAATCTAAAGTTTAGCTGTTGTGGGCCACAAAGGCTTACCTTACCAAAAAAGAGTCCAGCGTGCGGACGGATGGCGGTGGGTGCGGCGCAACAGTGAAGACGGCGGCGAGCGAGCATGGAGACGGGCGCCAGGGTGGCGGGCGATAGGGTGGCGGTGACCAAGTATGGTGACGGCGGCGCCAGTGGAGGGATGGCGGGTGACCAGCAGCGGAGACAGCAGCGATGGTGGAAGCGAGTAGACGGTGGTGAAGATCTGGGAGGGCGACGCGGCGCTGTGACGATGACCAAGATGGACGTGTTCGGCGCGTTGCTCGACAGAGCTGCGGTGTGGACGGCGCTCTGGTGCATTGGTGTGGAAGCTCATGGTCGGGACATTAGCATGTCAATGGGCGGGTCGGGGTTGGACGAGTGTGGCGAGCGTGTCGAGTGAGGATATGCTGCCGCTGGAGTCAAACAGGTTGGATGACGGGTCTGCAGCAAGCTTGCTGCCAGTGTACCCAGTCGCGTTGTTCTCAAGTGTATTGCGTGGTTATTTGGTGGTGGTGGCCTCGACACGCGGATTGCGGTAGCATGCGATGTGTTTGCTGACGATCTTGTGGCGGCGTCGCGACCTGGATTTGTCCGGGTAGCTGTGCACGACGGTGTTCGTGAACGAAATGGGTTCGATACCGAGATCGATGTCGCTGAGACAGTTGCGTCGCTGGCTGGGAGCCGCGCGTTTGCGCTGCATAGCGTCGTTGAGCTCCGTATAGAGCGTGGCCGTGGAGGAGATCATGACACTGGGAGCGGAGAGGACCAAGGCGATGGAGGTGGCAATGGCTTAGGAGAAGATGTCATCGTGGAGGAGGAGGATGCGACTCCCAAGAGCGAGAAGATTGCGCGCGGAGCAGCGTGGCGTCGCTCCATCCGGAAGTGCTGCATCTAGGATGAGAATAAGCGTTCGGAGCCGAATGCTGCTGTGGTGGCGCTGCGTAAGGATAAGGCAATGTGGAGCGACAGAAGGTGCTTATTTACGTACAGTATAATACTGTAGTATTAATGTAATAAATTCATGTACCGGTACTTGTACGAAGTCTGCACTGAAGTACAGCTCCGTAATACGTAGTATCTACTAGCTGTGGTACTGGTACGCGGAGGCTGAAGCATGTATTAATACACGTTCTACGTGTTAATTGAATTACTTTTTAATACAAATCCGATCCGCCACTCTGCCGCAGCCCTCGCCGTAAAGCTGGTGTCGCCAGAATGGTGACTTTTTTGCTTTCTACAAATTGCAGCTACTTAACAGATTTTAGATAGCGCTAATTTAGTCGAATGTATCGAAAGGATTGCGCTGGTTGGATAAAATGAAAATATGCGTGTGATACGCCGCCATCTTAATATTTGTAGGGGAATACACATATTTCCGTGTCCATCGGACCGATGTGGTGTTAAGATGACAAACATAACCCTTCACGACTTGATTGGCCAAGAATGACATATTTCTTGGATATGATTGGTTATTCAAAACTGAATATTATATGATTGGCCATTAATGCTGATAGTAACCTTAAGAGAGGTCGGATAAGTGATGATATTCATCCATGGCAAACAAATAGCATATATAGCACGGTGGACAGAGCGAGCATCCACTCAAGGCCGAACTTGCTCATTAAGAAGGGTAGCTTTAATGAATTGACATGGCGAACGGCGTTGTAGGCCAGATCAGCGTCGTCGCTAATTAGGCTAATACCGTCGTTGTAGGCGCCATGTTCATCCTAAGAAAAATGTTTTTAAATTAATTTTCATGGGATTAGCAGCTGTCTCCTTGTGCCGCTGTGTCGTCGAACATTTCAAGATCAAAGAGCTGCAAGCTATTTCCATGTACCCGTCATTTTAGGACAT
This sequence comes from Phytophthora betacei, assembly GCA_011320135.1. Classification (NCBI taxonomy): domain Eukaryota; phylum Oomycota; class Peronosporomycetes; order Peronosporales; family Peronosporaceae; genus Phytophthora; species Phytophthora betacei. The sequence goes on from JAANHX010000010.1 coordinate 287,035, forward strand.
TAGGTTATAGAGTCATGAACACCTTGTCCTTCACTATTAGTTTATATAGGCCATGGTTAAGAGGTCGAGTCTTAACCTCAACAGCCTCCCTGGCTCGACATCAGGGAATATGATTGGTTTAAAACCATAAAACGATCTGATTGGCTTATGAAAATCCTTGTTAAAAGCGCTCAGTCAGTTCACAAAATGGCTACATGAAAACTGTTTTTTCAATTTCTGAAGCTTCTAGAGGAGCTACAGGCAATCCGAGACCAGATTTGAGCTCGCCTCACCGGGGTGGGTTTTGGTCCGAAACTCGGAATCTGCACTTGTGTGCTCCGGTGCCAATTCAAGAGTGACGCCCACTTCACAAAAGGAATTAATTTTCAAAGGTATAGAATTTTGAGATATGGCTTCAACGTGACATTCAGACTTCTTATCTACACATGAACTTACTCAGACAGCTTTACCACAGCGTATGGCGCACTTATCTGGTAGAGGCGACCACAGGTGTTGTTCATCTGCACAGTACCTCATTTAGCTTCCATACATCAACTTACATGCAGCATATGCACGCGGATAGTGCTCTAGACGCCTATACTCAGTCGTTTTCGGCATAGGACGTCATGTGCACCTTGCGCAGGACATTCCATTTTAGTTCTTGCATTGCAGACCTCGGATACAACGTCAACAACAACTTTCAAGCTACCCACGCTCCACCTGCGGTCCCTACAGCAAGCTATCAACACTACTGCAGCATCTAAGTCCCTGCTGACCTGGCAGAGCTATCCATGCTGCACCTGCGGTTCCTACAGCATGCTGTCAACACTACTGCAGCATCTACGCAGCTGCTGACCTAGCGGATCGGTCTGGGGCTCTGTAATTATGCGCCAGCCCTGGAGATTCTGTCTAGACACAGTATGGTTGCGGAGATTGCTGTGAGTAGCAATATCCTCCTCAACACACAATGCAATACAGTGGAGAAGACTGCTGCTGTTTCGACAATCAACACGAACGCTTTGCAACATGAAATATCGGCTCTTATTCAATTTTCAACATCAGCTTATGCAGATGCATCTCCCATTCCCTTCCGACTCAATGTCGAGAACCTTCTGTACTGCCAAACTTGACCCCGCACAAAGCGCGTAGGGCACCTAAAGCGAGCGTAGCGAGCATCCTTGCGATTTGCAGGCCGTCCGGACGCGGGTGCAAACTCAGGACCAATAGTGGCCTTCTCGGGGCGTAGTTTAACTCTCTTCTTCGTTGTGGAGTCTTGCCAAAATTATCTATTATAGGGGATGTTGTTTTACTTTATGACTACCTTTTAATTCCTATCATTACACTGATAATGTTTCAGAACTATCACTAGTGAAAAGGCTAGTGTGTCTTTGACCATTTTTACTACCGTAATTTATTGTGCTCTGCAAATTATATGTCCCTACGTTTTATAGTATCTATCAAGCATCGCCGGAGCAAAAAGCCAGGCATAAAACTAAGCTGGGAATAGGCAGGCATCGATTTGTTTTATCTGTGGTCAAATTATCTTTTTAAAACGACAAAAAATGGCAGATTTAGAGGATATAGACGTGGATTCGATGGTTTATCGATCCCGAGCGGTCGTTTTGGCTGCCGTGGCTCAATTTATTAGCTGTCTAGCTAGATCGGTTTATTATCTCTTAAAAAACGAACGCTATTATTATAAATAGAGCATCAGGCCAAGTGAAAATGACAAAATCTTTGAAATGCACAATAATAGTGTCGGCATCGCTGCCACTACGCTGGTAAATCCAACTTGGAGGGGAAGGGGCCGTGCAAGAGCAGGAGCTAGAGTTAACAGGTCGCCAGTGACGGATGTCACTGGGGTAGCCCACTGAGGTGAACCACAACAGGGACCGGCTTAGGGAGAGGACATTTTTAGGTAGCTGGCAACCTCGGGCAGGTCTTTGAGCCCGTCCTCGTGCCTCACGAACCCCGAACATGTAAGATACAAGTGAGCTCAGACCCTTCCTGTGCGGAGGTCAAGCTCGCACCCGCTCCAGGTCTTGTGCTCCACGGCCAAGAGGTCAATGAACAGTCCCCTCGGCCCACGTGGTCGCTAGCCACGTTCCCAGCCACCCTATGCCTCGCCAACTCATCATGACTCGCCTCACTTAACTACTAATGCACTACCTTCAATTAGACGTACACGCTCTCCGCTGGCTTCTCGACGCCGGCGAACCTCACTAACGCTCTACGGAAGAGCGCTCAGAAACCTCGTGTGTTGTTGGGTAAGGCCGGTCTTCACCGCAGCATCTTACGCGTAGTTATATTTAGCTGCTTGATCTGAACACTTCCCGTCCAAATGGCAACTGAGAGGTGGGTGCGCCAGACCGCTCACCCATTGCTCTCCTACCTAAAACCCCCCCGCCTATACTACCGCCTATATCTACAGCTTGGACCTTGTCGAGAGCCACCCTCTCAAACTTCTCCCTTCGCCTCCTCACCTACTCGTTCTGAATCCAATGTCGCCCCGCCTGGCGATCATACTCCTTGCTCGTTCTCCTCTGTGTCTGCTCTCCTCGCGATCTTCCAGCACGTCAGCGTCCCTTCCAGCTTCAACGTGCCTTGATTCCTTCTGGTGGACGCAGCGCCTCTCGCCACGAACACCACACTACTCGTCACCAAACACTTCGACTGTGCGTCACCTCACTCATCCCCGTCCTTCGTCAGGTCAACCGTCACTACCACGCGGTTCGCCACTGACATGGCGTGCTCTTCACGTGCCCAAAAGCACCTATGTCCACAATAGCATCAAGTATTAAAGAGAAATACAAATGGTAATATAACGGTAGCATGGATTGTGTTCTCAACTCAAAACTTCCCTGCTCGGTTCTTTGATTAAACGTGCACGCAAAAACGCAAATCTGATATAGAATTGGCCTGACTTAGAGCACACGATACATATCGACCTAAGTACGATCTGGGCAGCTTCAAAATAACAGAAAGTTTGTATGTGACTGACTTATTAAATACATTTGAGTCAAAACGGCAAAATTGGTCGGCGTTCGCAACATTAAAGGGAACTGTATAACGCACACAATGAAAACCGGTAAGAAATAATAATGTACGCTCGTAATTTAAAAGGAAAAAAAAACGTGCCGCTTTGGATTCTCCTCGATTGTACTTTTATAAAGGATTTCCTTGTTGGTAATGGCTTAACGACTTAGCCACTTGAGGAACTTGCAAGAATATCAGAAACTTACGGAATGGGAATGGAGGAGTGAGAATCGTGAAAATGATCGCTTTGAAGTTATCTCGGTGGTTTTAACGCAATACATGTGCGCTCTGAGTGTTGGATTAATAGCAGACAGAATGCTTTGTCGTATTTACTGCAGCCCAGGCTGATACAAATTCACAGCTACATAATAACATAAGTTTTGTGAGAAGCATGCACATTCGTGAAATTTCCTTGTGGGGGTGCGTGTACGCACACGCTGAAAGCGAAACCGTAATTGCATGGACACGCTTGTTATATAGATCGTCTGGTAGAGAGGAATAAAGTCAAAACTACTAACTTATCCCAGCATGTTATTTGTCCGTTAGATAAATAATAAAAACCATTTGTTTGTAAACGGAAAGGATCCAAGTTCAAATAAATATTGATACCGGAGGCTCATATACGAACATCCACGCCTTACGTAGCACAAAAATATCATTAGCACACCCTGGGACATGGTACAATCAGCTGAGGTCAGAATCGATCCTGACCAAAACTATAAATTGATTGTTTTTACTGTAGTAGTTGCTACCATTTATTATATCATCTTTTTGACACTCTCCAGATCAACAGCAAAGCAATTACTAAATCTTGCCATTGTTAACCACCTTCCATATCTATTTTTTTCTATCACGTTCATGCGAGGAAATGTTCTGAAACCATTCTGGTCCTTGACAAGAAGTCCGACCCCTTGTTTGCAGTCAAGAAAGAAGAAATACTTTTGGGCAAGTTATGCTGCGATTAAAAACAAATTGCGGAGCGCTTTCTTCAATACCCCCTTACTTACATGATGTACGCAAAACAACACACCCGTACTACGTTGCTTCATATCGGAATAATACGACATATTACGAGTTCTAAACACTGTCATGCTTGTGAAGAATCATTCAACAGAGGACATGTTCTGCACGTCCTCACAAGCGTGTAGCGCAAAGCCAATGCGCACGGACCAAGCTGGTACGCTCCTCTAGCATACTACACCAATCCATCGGAAGCGTGTAGCCATCGTAGCGGTCTATGACACCTCACCAAAAGCCCGTACTTCACTCGACAAAAGTGGCATTTCCGCCCATGAAAAAGTATTGAATGTGGCTTGCCCAATTTGGTGCCGCTCATTTCACATAATGCGTCTACAAAATTTGGATAGACTTAATTTTTGTGTGTGACCCGTCCACATACGACGCCCTCATTGGATGTTTGCTATGATTGACCTTCAACCCGGTGTACAGGCATACAGTAGTCACTCGTGCAGAGAGGTCACATCTAAATGTGCTGCTACCGTAACGTGTTTTGTTACTGAGCGTTTATGGTGCTGCAGAGCGTTTATGATGCTTAAGCGTAATAAAGTGTGAAAGTGATAGTTTCTCGACTGCGCGTTGCCGTCGAGCAGTTGCTCAAGAGAGAAGATTGTCAGCCTGCAGCTCCGGTAATTCCTAGTAATTAGAGAGTAACAGTCAGCTATTAGTATCTAACCCAAGCATTGGACAAATAGATAATATGTGTCGATCAATTTGGGCATCATTCAAAACTAATATGTGGGTATTAGGCAATTATTTGCGAGGGGTACTAGCGCTAATTTGCCCTTCACGCCTTCCATTAGCACCCCTTTATAGTGTTTTGAGATTACCGTATCGGCCAAGTTTACGAAGAGGGACGCAGCCAAACAAAATGACCGGAATCTTAAGATAGTGCTGTAAAACAATCCTAGTAACCTCTACGGTATTTGCCCCCCCCCCCCCCCCCCCCCCCTTCCCCAATGTCGATATCGCTTCAACGTGAGCGTTGAGCGAGTTACTGTGCTTCTTTACGAGAACCACCCAGTCTCAGGTGCTTGGTTGCCTGCACCTGATTAATGCAAATATTTGGACATCTTCTAGTCATGGATCCCCCCTCTAAAAAACAGCTGCGTCGCTTGACCCCGAGCTGGATCATTTTGCTGAGGGAACGTACTTCTTGTTGTGTCTCAGCTGAGTGGCTTTCTGTAGTTTTAACTTCAGCAAAGTGACTTTTGGTGGCAATCACTTCGTCGTTAAGGCACTTCAGCAACGTGACTCGAAATGGACACCTCAGTGGAATGACTAGACGGAGACTGGTTTTTTTTTCACACGGTTCAGAGCATTCGTAGCCTCAAGCTCGCTTTGTGTTATTGTAGCTGGGTAATACTTCTCCGTAGGAGCTGAAGGAATTTCTGAAGTCACTTTCTCTTTTCCACCTGTTACGCCCGTCTCCACACCCTCTGTAACGACGTCGATGAATCGCTTCAGCGTGACTATAATTTTCCTGTAAGTAGGCGTACCATTTCGCTCAAGATGCCTGCAAATCGCGTGGCGATATCATATGCTGTCCGAAATTTGATCGTGTTATTGGGCATCTTCTACTTTGAGCTGCAAAGCGCCGACCCTCGCATTTGATACATGTGGCACACGCGATCGTCACCAGGAGATTTGCCTCCGGAGCAGGGATATTAACTCTTTCACTACCGGACCCCTCCTTTATGGACATGTCACCACCCTCAGTTCTAACCAATGCAAACAATCTATTTTTATGCTTTTCGGCCAATCGACATGAGCGTGTTGCCCATCGTTGAAGTCAGAGTACCACTTTGTAATAAAACATGTACGGCAGTGCATGTGGAGGTAGTCACCTTGGGAGCTTCACGGTACTTTGCGTATTTCCACTTTCTGTGGTCCACGGTAATTTAGAATCATCACACTCACCGTAAGTTGTTCGCCGCCATGCTCTGTGATAAGTGCTGCGAAGACCCATGCGATTGGGAGACGTATGGAGAGGAGCTACGCGAGAGCAGGAGGCGCCTTCGTGATATCTACAGTGTTCCGCACCCCCGACGTCTGATGAAGACTTTATCCCATGTGTACTTCTATCTCAAATTTGGTCGTCTCGACGCCAATGCAGCGCGCCACTTTCCTGTGTGTGTAAAACGCCGTCTGACACGTTGGAGATCGTAAGCTTATTCATACTAAACTATCAATCTAACGTAAATACCGTTCCTAACAAAAACGTTTTCTGGCCCAGGCGTCGAGATCTTCAGCTTCTCCACCGCGGATTCGTTCATGAGACAGCGAGTGTTGCGCGGACAACTAATCACTCTCAAACGGAATAATGCTGGATCTCGCACGCATAGTGCGTAGCTCAAGCAGGCTGATGCAAACATTAGAAGACCAGCCTGGGTCCTTCCAACTGGTTCGCACTCTAGTGATCTACGCTGGCCTTTCAAGCTATGAACGCACTCCTTATGATCAGAAGTCTGAAGAATCGTCATAGCTGGTGTATTTCACCGAATCTAGATACTGCCCGTATGCAGTGGTCGTCCCGACGCCATCCACCGATGGATTGGCAGTAATGGGTCTTTTGTCGAAGGAGTAGGCGAGGTTAGCGGATTGACCGTAGTTGCGTATGCATACAGCCTCCTCGTCTCGAGCAATGTTTGACGTCCGTGAGGGTAAGACTGTCTATCATATGCAATGTGCTACCGGGTGCTGGCAGTGTAGAGCAATTTGTACGTATTATGGAGAGAGCGCATGCAAGCCGATTTTGATAAATCATGAGTACGACCAGTCCCTACTGGTAAATTACCGGTTTGCTAGATGATTTTCTTCTTGATATCTTGTTTTTTATCGGAGATTCGCGCACTTTACGCCAGCAAGCCAACGCGCGACACTTCACCAGATAGTCAACTAGCTCGACATACCAGCTGACCCACGAGCCCAACATGAATGCAGTAGCTCGAGTAATAAGTAGCGCAGGGGTACACATTTCGGTTACCCAGCCAGCCTAGTCAGCAGCATGAAACCCCAATGACAGCAAGCCACGACGACCCGTCCGCCTGCAGTCGAAGCACGAGCATCGCCCAACCGGCTAGCCAATCCGCTTAGTCCAAGGTGACACCTACCGGTAGCCGGCAGTACGAAGGCGATTAGGCCTGCCAGCACTGCGGCTATCCAATTAGCTTGGTGACTTACCAGCCTGCTAGAAACATGACAAACTAGACGCAGTGACGACGCGCCGGCAGCATGTCAACCTATCCGCTGCATTACAACGTAGTTAGCATCAGTACATGACCAACCAGCTACCCAAACCTCGCGATGACTAACCTGTCTAGGTGGCAGTTTGATACAACGCGGAAAGGAACAGAACGAAGAGCACTCAATTCAGAAAAATGCAGGTTTTATCAGCTGTAAAGAGGTAACTACTTTACGTCCTGCTAGTAGTGATCAATCTGGAAGCGTGAGCATGTTGATTGGTGTGATTGTGTTGTTTTTTCTTGTTCATGTTTGGTAGGCTTGATTTCCTGTCGCAGTCGCACACACCAAATCTAGCGCCACACGCACATTTGGTATGGCTGAAGCCTTAAATACATCTTGGAAGTGGAACGCCGCAAAGCATTCTACATGAAAGCCATGTTGGCACCCTACGCACCCCCATCTAGCACGCATTTGCCGACCGCGAATGCTACACAACATGCACTTCAACCAGCCATCCGATTGGACCTTCGAGTTGGGCGTCAAAATGTGCTTGCTACAGATGCCTCCTACTGTGTTGGACATACTTGCATCGTCACATCTTCTCTTTCGCTCACGCAGCTGCTTTGTTATCGCTGTCTGCTTCTCCGTCAATTGCTGTGCAACGCGACGCTTGAACTCGCGTAGAGTTATCTTTGGTGCGTTTGCTGGTCGGACTTCGTTCAGCAGAGCGAATGCGTTTATAACGCACAGATCAAGAACCCATGTGAAAAGGCTCATCGAGAGGCGCATCTCTTTGCGGCGTGTTGGATTTGTGGAACGAAGCTGATCGACACGATCAACGCCGTTCATTGCCATGTTGTAGGCCGCAATAATGGAAGGTGCCATAAAGACTTTCCTGTGAAGATTTTCATTGCCCGTCCAGCGCTTGATCGGGAACAATCCATGAACGCAGTCAATAGCCCTGGTGTCGTGCTGCCTCAGGATAAGCTCGTCAGGCGTCCTCCGTAGATCGTTTGTATAGAACAGGACCACTTTTTTGTCTTTAAAAACAATGTAGCCCGCATTCGCAGCAAATACCATTTTACGAGGTGGGAATGCTGTACGTCGATTTTTAGGAACCGTCCGCTGCTTTTTAGCGTGATCCTTCTTCCTCTGAATATATCCCGGTTCACCCTCAAGAATCGCAGTGAGCTCCCAAGACCCACGCGGCTGTTCTGTAACGCGCTCAATCGAGGCCGCTACCACCTTTTTGCTCTTGCTGTCAACATTGTTTTCACGCATAGTACCAAGCAGTCGCGTTTCACCGTCCGTGAACATCCACAGTGCCTTCGCTAAGGCGTGTCTTGTATAGAAATTGTCCGTAACCATTAGACGGCGACCACTCGGTGACGGCAAACTTGATGCCTGATGGCCCATCATGGCGATCCACAAAGCCGAAGCACTCTTTTTGCCGACCGTGCAGTCGGGGTCAGCCAGGATGCGAGCAAGTGGCGTTCCTAGGTTAGGAAAAACTTTGGTATAGCGGGATGAAGGGGCACTCGGGGTAAGGTTGCCAGAACCATTATCCCAAATGCTATGAATGTAGAGCGACAACCATGCTACGACGGCGTAGAACCGAATAGCATATCTGTCTGGCTTAGACGGGATAAAAGATTTTGCACGCGTTCGGGCCTTCGTGCGCACACTGTTTTCGTCGAGGCTGCTGGTCCCGAATGGAGTCGCAAGTTCTGCAAACTTAGTCTGCATGTGCTCCATTAAAACTCTGCTGTGCCAAAGCGGGTCGGCCCCATCCCCTGCAGTAGCTTCGAGCGGGTGAAATTTGACGCGGGCCCGGATAGTCTGGAAGCGAGTGCGGCTCAACGTTTCGGAAAAATCACGTTGGCCGAGAAAAGGCTTCTCACTCCAGAAATCTGCAATGTCGGTGAGAGGGCAAATGCTCATCGCGAGCTCTAGACCTATGTACGCGTCGAATTCGTTCTCGGTCGTCACTTGGTGGCCGCGCAGTGATAGCCCTTCGTTTGTCCACCGTTGGATCCGCCGCCTGAACTCCTTGCTTATGAACAGCGAAAAAAGGCCTATTTCGCCGTTGGTAGTGTAAGCTTTCTCGACTTTCTTGTGCTCCGGGAGGTAAAGCCCACTTGAGCTTGCTAAGCCGTGAATGTAATTTGCCGCAACTGAACCATGATCACCACCGTCAGCATGTATTTCTGCGGTGATGCCAGGCTCTGCGTCATCATCACTGTCTTCGTCTGCAGTGTCATTATCAGCTATGGCCTGGGTCTCGTCATCACTCACATACTCTCCCCCAACTATTGCTTCATCAGCATCTTCCGCTTCGGAACTGATATCTTCTTCATCATAACGGCTATCTCCTTCCACCTCATCACCCAACTCCAAAGATTCAATTATTCCCGCCATGCTAGCAAATTCGAAAGTGTCAGCTCTCACACTGTGAGAGCTAGCACATTATACTAGAGTAATAGCTTTAGCCTAGAAGATGCGTAATGAGCTTCAACCACCACACTTCTATTACCATCCTTTACGCTACTTTCGAAGTTCAACAAAAATACACATTGTGACGATGGGCTGTCATGGCGGACAGGTGATCACCTGCACGCACCAGCACGCATGATAGCGACACTTTGATGAAGGGCGAGAGTCACAAGCACATGATGATTTCGGTTGGGTTGTTGAGGTTGTGGACGCGCCCTAGGTACCCTTGTCCAGATCAGCGGCCACGTTATGAGGGTTGCCGTTTGATTGGCGGTCAGCCTACACTGCAACCCCCCTCGACCCACCGGGTACCCATGAACAGGCAGGCACTGAGCTCGTACGACGGACAGCACACCGTGCCCCAGAGCAACAACACTAGTTAGAAACGCGCCGGACCGCCATGCACACGGGCAAAGTAAGCAGTAGGTTTGCTCTTCCGATATTGTCGTAGTTCTGTTGGTATGGTATGGAAAGCTGCAGCCACCCTCGCGGATGCTCACACGCTGCAAAGCAGATTGGCGCACATCATGGTTGCCATGAGCAAGCGGGTACTGTGCCACGCAGCGTGACGTCAGTGTGGTGACGAATTAGCCGGTCCAGGAGCACTCGGGCAGTAGAGAGGACGTTGGGCTCGACATATAGTGTCGTAGCTCTGCCGATACCCCTTGTTTTGGTCGGTCGTCACGGAGAGCTTCCAGTCGTCCTCGTGGCGGCAATCATTCAATACAGCAGCTCGACGGACATCATGGAGGCCATGAACTGACGAGCATCATGCTGACACGGCTGACAGCGTGCCGTCCAGCAGGAATGACGAGATTGGGCGGTGATCCTGGGTGGCTTGACATTCGGACAGCATTCTTCTTCACACCGATCAATACCTTTGTGGAGATGGAGACTAGCGGGACCTCCTTATCGCAACATATCCCGAGGCGTGATGATCGGCTGGCAAAACGAAAAATGAGAATCTAAACTGCGACCGCGGCGCCGATCGGCGCGGGGGTCTGTGTTGTACTCTTTGCGACCTTTGAATCGACAAGATTTTTGGCGCCAAAATACTGAGTAATCTCATTGGCTGACAGTTATTCCACCAATAATCATCCCGAGCTCTACGGCCTCAGCTCCGATTGGCTGGGCCAAATTGAAGTGGGCTTCCACGTTGAATCTCCGCATCGTGGATCCTCGCGAAGGTATTCAATCATTTTGTAAGGATCTGAAGAAGCTGTTGCACTGTAGAGTGGACTAAAGTGATTCGTACCCTCGCCACATCCACATAAACTTGATTTTTTTGTTGGCGGCTTTCAGCAATTTTCCAATAGCTTTTGTAATACTATCAGATACCGGTATATGTGGTAGTGCTCAGCTCGTAAAGTCTGCGGATGCCGTACGTCTCCAGCCTTAGCAGCATTATTTGCCGCGCTGATGCGGCATGTACACCCGAGCGGAGACCTTCATCGCCTACATCTGGCCCGACTGACCCCTGGCACTGCGACCACCAGCGGTGTGGTGAGCATCTGTGCGATTCGATC